>JAOTRH010013244.1:0-15325 GCA_034768845.1 Heliamphora exappendiculata
ATGCAAGAAGGTCTTGAGATTATGGGTCATAGTGCAATTATAGTTCTTTAGTGGTGTGAACTGTAATTCAGTATTTTGTGCAAATTGTAGAAACTGCTGCATATTTTTCCATAATTGCAGAAACCTCTAGTAGGTGTATGTGTTCCACTGGAAGTTTAACTCATAATTACAACCCAGGTCCCTACTGTAACCCTATATATATGCGGGTAGGCTGAACCAGTATTTGACAATATATCATTATTATTATGATATTATTTTTATCTTTCAAGACTTAAATATATCGGGGTTCTGCCGGTACGAGTTATCAAATGATCGTAGCCCTCACTACTTTCGAGGATCGCATAAGGAAATACAGGAGAAGATCTGATAGGAGGTTCAACTCGAAATCAAATCGTAGTTGAAGATTAGATCGACAAAAGATATTCTTCTGAATTAACTTTAGTTGCACGGATTTATTTTTGATCGTTCGACGTCAAAAGTTTTATCTGGAGCCATTTTGGTGTTTGCCCGTCTAGTTAATTTTTTATCAAAAATTATTTTAAAAAATAATTATCTTGGCAGTATTGCCTCCAACAGGAAGAACCCGAAAGAGAGAAACTATCCTAGAGACCTCAAAACAAAACACGGGCATGACCCCGAAAAAAAAATTGTGGTGTGAAATCCAAACAAGGCGAAGAACAAAGCCCGGGTAAGAACCCGAAAGAAAAACTAACCTAAACAATGGATGTTAGAAAATCCAGATCGAACCTAAAAAAGGAACTAGTCTAAGCCAAACAAGTAATCCTAGGAATCACAAACAAAATATATAATTAACAAAACACATAATTCTACTAGGGTTAGCAACACCTAATTGAGGGTTTTAAGCTACTATATGCAAAAGGCCAATTTTGTCAATCGTACATGGTACTTTCTGAATAGAGCCAGGTATATACCTCACATACCTGGAGTGGTGCAGGACATGGTCAAATGGTACGCTCGAACTCTTTTACTGCACCTATGAAAGCATACAGTCAGTAAGGCTTACTCGTCTTTCCAGCAATCCCCGAAATGGATAAAAGATCGGGGCATCAGGTTGACTAGGTAGGGGGTGTGAAGAACAATGCACATGCATGAGAGAATGCAAATGAAAATTTCTTATTAAGAACCAATGATTCTTTTAAGTCTAGCCCTCTTATTTGATTTTATAAATCAGTCTCCAACAGAGTCGCCAGAAAATACTGTGGCGCAAGAATTTTGGAGTTTTTTGAAAATGGTCAAAAATTAGAGAATTCAAAAATATTTGAAAAATATTTTAATACCTTGAAAGTCAAATTTTGAAAATTCTTTTTTGTTGAAAATGGAGTCGCCACTGAAGTTTTGAGAAAAACTAAAAAAATTATAAATGACTATTGATCTTTAAAACGTTTAACCAGAGAAAGAGAGTTCAAGGGCTAAGGTACGAATCGGAGAAGGTGTTAGGCACAGCCTAACCGTACGATTGGCCTCTACTAATCATCATTGATTTTTTAATAAGACTTTTTAAATGTATGCAAATAAAGAAAATGGAGGCAAAGAGAGAATATCCAAAATCAAATACGAAAAATATATAACATACGTATATAGAACGCCAAATAAAACAAGTATCAAAAGAAAAATTCTAAGTCCTATGGCATGCAATTTCTAACTAAAGGATACATGGAGCAAATCCACATACAACATTATTTAAATAACCTAAACTAGTATGATTTCAAATAAAAGAAGAAGCAAAAATGCTAAAGATTGCTAATACTAAATATGCTAAAAATGGACATATTATCAAAAAAAAGTATACAAAAGACTAAAGAATAAAACAAAAAGGTTAAAAAATGCTATTAAACTAATAAGGGAAAAGCTAACTATTCAATTTTTACATTTTTTAAAGAGATAAAAGAAAACAAAAAGAAAATAATAGAGAAGAAAATTACACTTAAAGAATGAAAATTAAATTAAAAGACTTTTTATGATTTTTGAGTTTAACAAGAAAAAATGAACAATGAAAAGAAACTAAAGCTATAGAAAAAGAAAAAAAATAGAGCTTTATAGAAAAATAAATACTAACATTAAAAGAAAAAGAATACTAAATAAAACATTATAAGGAAAACAAAGCTAATAATAATAATAAAAAAAATGGAACATTAACATTAAATGAAAAAGAAAAAAAATACTAGTAAAGAAAAGAAAAGGAAAAGAAAAGAAAAATGAAACTATTAAAAGAACATTAAACTAATGCTTAGAAGAAAAGAAAAAGAAAAAAAAATGGTAGAACATTGAACTAATGCTAAGAAGATAAAAGGACATTAAATTAATATTACAAGAAAAGAAAAGAAAATAAAAATAATTGCTAGTAAAGAAAATTAAACTAATGCTAGAAAGATAAGAGAAATTAAATACATCTATTTAATTCAAATGTGAATGTAGTATTGATAATTACATTCACATAAATATAAGTACATTATTATAACAATTAAGAACGTTAATAAGTTGTAATTGCCAAAATATGTTAGCACTAATTTGATAAATTAGAAAACTTAAGATAAGTAAACAAATAAGTAGAACAAGTAAAATAAGCTAAAACTTGAATTTGAACACAAATGTAACAACTATATAAACAATACAATAATGTAGTCAAAATGATACGAATCGAATTAACCCGGTTACTCCAAAGAGGTAGAAAATGGAGTTAGAATGACCGGAGATTCAAGCAAAGTACCTGGATCGTTAAAGAAACCTCGAGTCGGGGAATGGTACTGGGCAATTTTATCCTCGGGCGATGTTTTAAGTTAGGGTTTCAGAACTTCGGTATCGGGGGTTCGGCTCTCAGTATTTCAGTAGGGTTTCGGCGTCGGGACTCAGAATTGCTTAGCGACTCGACAGAGTTTGTCTCACTAAACCTCTCTTTAAAATTATGTCCTGAAAACTTACGCTGGGGTAAGGTATTCATAGAATTCTTCAACCAATGAGATGCTGCCACGTTCTAAGACACATCAGGGTTTTTAGAGTTGGCGATTGCCAGGTCCAGAATTGGCGGTTGCCACTTTTGAAAAGGTTCCAGAAGCTTCTTATGGCGGTCGCCACTATGCAAGTTGGCGGTCGCCAGGTTAGAGTTGGCGGTCGCTAGGAGTGGACATGGAGGTCACCATAAAAAGGTGAAGCTTCAAAGCGGTTCTATTGGCGGTCGCCACAATGGAGTTGGCGACCCCGTGGTTCAATGTAGCGGTTCAATGATGATTTTACTAGTTTGAAGGTTTTGATGATTGAGTTCAAATACCGAGCTTGAATAATTTTTCGAGGATCGTACTGAAACACCATTCTAACTATTTTTATCATCGGATTCACCTAAGATTGGGCGGGGCCAAATTGGGGTGTGTACACATCCTTAAAATCACACATTTCAAATAATGTAAATAACGTTCAACAGTTAAAGAACAATATATAGTAACAAAATGTTACTTTCCACTCGGTTCACACAACAGATAATGATTCGTATGTACCGACTTAGTCACACCTGGGATAAATGTAACAACTATAGATTGCTGCCCATTACCCTAGAGCCAAGCCATACAAAGACTCGCTAGATAATGACAAGTTCTATACGGAGTCACAACAACGCACGCCACACACAGGGGCAATAAGTTCTTTACGGGCTTAAACCGAAGAAGCGAACCACCTACCCACTTCTTTATAGGGATTAACCCGAATGAGCGAAGCACTTTTCTGCGCAAGTTTTTGGACTTTCACCGAGGAGCAATGAAGGCCCACATACACACACTGTCACGGCACATCTATAGGAACATTAAAAACCAGCACATAGCTCGACTACGAAAACATTTAAAACTATACATTAATCATGTACAAAAAATATCCAACGACCATCCACCACGTCATCCATTAATTATGGAGATCAAACAACATTTTCAAAATATTTTCACAGTTTCTATCAAAACGTTTAAAATCTGAAACTCAACCCCGAGGGTTAGCTCCAAACCTCCAAAACACGGTGTTCAAGACTTTTCACAACTCTCCTCGTTTTCAAACCTTATTTTTGAAAACCACGGGCATCCACACGTCCACAACATGTAATAAACCAAGAAAGCGTAAAACATGCTTTTTATTCGAACAAATATGGTCTAAAAGTAAAAATACAACATTTATAGCATTTTTCAAGGATAGAAAAGCATATAATTGCACGGAGCACCCTTTAATTACTAGATAGTCTAGGATCCTATCTCGTGGAGCTAAAAACTCGACGCTTCAAAAAATGAACCTCGATGAAATGAGATTCTGTCTAGATAAACGCGAAGCTCCCGGCATAGATACTAAAGATCCGCTATTCGATCGCTAAAAATTGAGCCCCGGGCCCACCAAAAGCTAGAGAGAAGGTAGAGGTTTTATGTGAAACATAGCCTTGAAGCAACCAAATCTGCAAATATCTTCCATAACACTGATATTTATAAGCCACGCCCAAATACAAGAGGTCAGTCGACTGAACCACCCAGGTCAGTCGACTGAAAAAGGCTACTGGAATCTCAAAAATTTTCTACCGCCACGGGTCAGTCGACTGAACTCCCCACTTCAGTCGACTGGACCACCACACTGTTCAGTCAGTCGACTGGATTGCCACCCTCAGTCGACTGAACTACCACTGGAATTTCATGAAACTCTTCTGATGTCCACGCATAAGCCCAAATATGCACCTAGAACATCACCGAGGTCAAGTGTTAACTCCAACTCCATCAATACTTAAACCATTTCAAAAATAAAATGGGTCGGGGTCTCACATCAACGATCTGTTGCAGTTTTTGACTTCTAGTTAAATCTCCAACACAAGCCTCTACTATATTTTCGAATGCGAAATACGAACAAAGTGTGGACTTTGATCTATCGTGTTTTTTAAAATCTTCTTGATTAGACTTAGGATTTTCAGAGAATGTGAACACTCTAGCCACCTAATCACTAACTGAATAATATGAATTATGGCGTCAAGTTTTATAACAGCATATAAATAAACTACAACAGGGACCTGTGGAGCAATAAAATATGAATTTTCAATATAATTATGAAATCCTGCCTCAACCTAGAAGCAATTTCATAAAAATATAAATTATAAATCATTCTACTAAAGAATTATAATTGCACCCCCAGCCTTATTCTCAAAACTGTAGTATTTGAGCTTCTATTATTAAATGCTAATTTATTCTCCACACGTTAAGATTTACAGATATCCATTTATTAAATTAAATTACTGAAAATTATATTTAATTAGTTTCTTCAAAAAAAATTTTAGTCACTCCGCTTAACTTATTTAACTGCCAGATTATAAAATTCATCAGCAGGGTTTAACTCGGTCAAAACTTATAAACTTTCTTAAGAGGGTATCACCAATCCCGATTTTTTGGGATATGAATTTTGTAAATAATTAATATCCACCATATACTTAATATCGCTATCTAACTCACTGGGATTATAAACTAATACAAGATCGTGCCCTTTAATAAATTAAAACAACGAATATTAAATATACGTAAATAATAATCAATTCGAGATTAAGAGAATAAGCACTCATAATAACCATGGGGTGTAAATTAATTTTTAAAGTCAGTGTAAAATTAATTATCCCAATTTGGTTCTATTCAATACATACAAAGTGCACTAGCACAATGAGTTGGAACAATTGTCAAAAAAGTTACTGTTCTTCGTAATCAAGACAGATCTACTAAAACATTCTAATACAGCCATACCGATTGTGTGTCTAATTTTATCTAAACTGTAAATCAAAACTTTATTCTACAAGAATCGATAATCTGATCTTCTGTATGTAAACTGAACTCTATACAGTAGATTAAATACTATGTAGAATAAAAAACACTCACGCAAATCATTAAATAAATAATGAAACGCATACATTGCTCATTAAGATTTTTATAAAATGAAAAATTAATCTTATTAAAAAATAAAATTAAATATTAAAATTAAAATATGATTTTTAGTATACAACCCTAACACATTAGGCTTCTAACAACGGAAGCAAATGGAACTCTTTACTTGTACACTTTCTCCTCCTCGATCTCAGCTCCAAATATCTCTAGTTCATTCAAAAGACTAGTCATTTTTCAAATATGATTCCTAACTGGGGTGCCTTCAGATATGTTTGTGTTCATCAGCGATTTCATAGCTACCTGCCTAGTGGCACAATTTTGATCTCCAAACATTTCTTTAAGGTTTATAATTATGTCATAGGCATTGGACATAGACTGATGCTGATGCTGCAATAAATTTAACATGGAAGCCAAAATGTAATAACGATCCATTTGATCAGTCTTTTGCCACTTCTGATAAGCCTAGCTTTCGTCATCGGTAGCACCCTCATTAGGTGTTGGTGGACAAATATCAGATAACACAAACTTATAGTCTTCGACAGTTAAAACGATATCTAAATTTCTTTTTTAGTTAACATAATTAGGACCCGTAAGTTTGCTTTCTTTGAGTATTATCGTGAATGAATTGAAAATCATATTATCTTGAAAATCACATAATTAAAAATCATTAATAATGATGAGTAAGATTTTGAATTTTATTTTAAAACTGGTTTCCTCTACTATTTAAAAAAAATTGCTAGCAGCCTATTATATCAAAAATAGCATATCACGTTGGGAAGGCCATCTATTATTCAATATTTGTCCAGGTAGACCAAATCTTATTAATTTTACTATCTAGACAATAGACCTTACGAAGTAAAATTAAATAGCTGACGTAGTTTCGGTCCTATAAATAATACCAGTGACTCAAATTAAGAGAATACTATTATTTACAGTTAAGTATATATTATCACTTAATTCAAAATCAACTGCTTCGTAATGAACTCTTTAGATAAAAAAGTGATTCACATTAACAATTATCTAGAATTGTCCATAAAGAAGGTCCCTACTGGTGATACCGTAATTAATTCTGTTCGATGGGAAGGAAGTCCCTAATGGCAACACATAAAATTAATTACATCACCTATAAATTAGTGATAGAGACCGTGGAATTTATTTGTGAAATTTTTTTTTCACCCACTTGGTTTTTAAAATATTTTTGAGAGTTATAAAAACTGATTAATTAAAATAAATTTATAATTTTTGAAAATCACGCGTTACAAAAGATTTTGGCTTTAACCATCTTTGCGTGTTATATGTGTAACAAATAAAATATTCAAATTCTACCATTTAAAAAAAATTAATTTTAAATAAAATCTTAAGAATTTAATTTTATTTCCTGTTACACATTTTGAATAAAATAATTTAATAAAATTAAACTCTTTTTAATTAATTTAAAATTTTGAAATTAATCGGCATGTTTTTCAAGATACCAAATTTAAAAAAAAAATCCACCTTAAATGTGTTTTTAAGTAACAAAATAAAATTCTAAAATTCTCTTAAAAAATTAATTTAATTTAAGAAAATTTAATTTAAATTTTCCATTACAAAAAAAAACTTCGAATAACAGAATTAATTAAAATCGAACAGAAAGCATTATCTAAATAAAAACATCGACGCATTAAAATAATTAATAAATAAATACATAAAATCTCGACTTTTATTGTAAAGCTAAAACTCTTATGCCAAAGAGTGTCTATTCATCTAGAAAACCTACAATCATGTTTGAATAAGAATTCTAGCCTTCTAGTTCTTTTAGAATCGGAACTCTACAGCTAACAAAACTCATGTAATACACAAACACTGCAAGCCACCGTCGCACCTGTCAGCCACTACCGCCGAGCCTGCCTCCGACCATGCCGCCCCTGCATTGTCGCTGGCTAATGCTGCCGAGCCTCACCACGCGCGCCTGCACCGTTGCGCCTGGTGTCGCCCTCACCGCATGATGCCTCTACTGCACCACCTGTGTCGCCGCGCGCTACATGCTGCGCTGCATGTTGTTGCTGAGCTCCGCGGCTACTACGCCGCCCTTGCGCGCTGTTTGCTATTGCATTCTTGCTGCTTTGTTGGCTTTGTTCTTCATTTTTTGTCGTTCTTATGATCTTTCGATTACATTAAATGAAAACAAGAACATTGAATTGAAAATAATTATTTTACATTAATCTTATGCCTCCGAGGAGTTCATAATCAACTACCACGGCCAAACTTCCGTGGAAAAAAGATTAAACAATTAATAATCATTAAACTTTATGCAATCAAATATACAAACATAATGACCATTAAAAACCAGATTAAATTATTTGCAAAATAAATTTAGCACAATCCAAATTTACCATGTCACGCCCTCAAATCGGAGGCGCGTGAACACCCAAGAAAAACCCATTTTATAATGACAAAGATCCCACAAATTGCTTGACCCAACTTGAGTTTTGAAAGGAAAATCGAGCAAGTTCATAACTTTTGAAAAACACACTTCCGAAGGTTTAATTTAAATAAAAGAATAGCCCAAAGAATGTAAGATAAAAGTCTCAAGAGCCATTCTTCAAATCAATAAACAAAATTTTTGAAAAATTACCCAGACTACTTAAGCAGTCTAAGGACCGATCGAGCGGTCCATGCCTGCTTTCGACTCTTTGCAATAGGCCTCAAACAACCGAGAGTCCAATTTAACCGCTCAACAGACCGTTCGAGCGGTCTGGCTCTGGACCACTTTTGTAAAAAACCAAGTTTGAAACCCAAAACGTCACCTATTTTCATGCATTTGGTAAGCCTCATAGTATGAAATAAAGTACTCAAAATCATGCTAAAACATGGCCTCGAAACCTCCCCCGAAGCACATGAGCCATATACAACTCGAAAACCAATAAAAAGCATAGGATGTAACGTAAAATGAAATCAACTAACCCGGAGATTCTCCCACGCCCAAACATACATGCATACAATCTATGAGTATGTGGCCTTAAGGCCTTACAAAGCGAATACTAACAAAATACGTATCCAACATTGTATCGAATAAATTACTTTTACAAGGTATACATTTCTCAAAAGATATTTCTATATGTGTGTAATTCAATTTCCACAAGCTTCAAAACGGTTCTTGAGACTAAGCTTCTTATTCGACCACCTTCTTTCCATTATCACTTGAAATGGGTTAAGCACTATGAGCTGAGACTTGTATGAAAAGAACTAGATATGAACATATGCATGACATTTGAGGATGATTATGTGAATGCACAACGCGTTTGAACCTAAAACCGAAAGAGATTACACACAATGCATATTTTCTTGTTTCACAATATAACCACATCCTATGAGTTTACACATAAGCTTCTTTCTTTGATTTAATTAAGTATTAAGGCCGGACGGAGCCTATCGACCTCGGCATATTTATCACCACTGGGCCACGCGAGACCTAATGGATAAATACCAATTCTATAGCCCGACACGGGAGCACATATTTTTAATTTCTCACGGAAACATCGATCGGTGGCCCGCCCAAGAGCACGCTTTTACGAGGATTAACCAGAAGGAAGGGCCTACCTTACATTGCGTAGATTTTCGATCTTTCACTGAAGAGCTACTTGAGCCCAATCTTAGTTATTCATTTCAATAGTATGGTACCTTAATTATACCATTCACGTTTAAACCACCACGAGTCTAACTGTCACCTCTCGTCAAACTCGACACTATTAAGTTTTCAATTATAAACAATTCAAATATTAATATCATCTTAAATTTGAGTTCACATGGAAACTATAATCAAGTCACATAACTCATGCTTTCACATACACCCAACATTCCATGGAATTTATTCAAAATTCACAATAGAACCCTAGACCATTTTCACTCATTCTCAAATTTTATGAAATCTACTTATCAATGAGATAATACAAGTCCCAATTTATCAAAAAATTCAACCAATTTCACCATTCGGGTTTAACAACCTAAAACCTTGTTTTAATTTAATTTTTCCATGGAATCTTGTTTCGACGAGGTTTGTTTTTCGAGGCATTGAGTTTTTGACTCAACGAGGTAGGATCCTAGACTCTCATGTCTTAAAGGGGTGCTACATGTAATTGTATATGTTTTTACCATTTAAAAATGTATGAAAAGTCATTTTATGTTCATAAAAGTGGGTTTCTGGGTTTCTAAAACTCATTTTGGGTGTTTTTGGTTGGACAAAAGGTTTTTGGATGTGTTTTTCGATTTCCTTTCGAGGTTGTGGGCTTGTGAATGCTCGTAGATATCATAGAATGAAAGTTTGATTGCTTTGATTCGGGTTTAAACATGGTTTTCTCAAGTTTTTTCGGCGGCGCTAGAGTTTTTCACAGAGTTCAGTCAACTAAGTATGGGATTCAGTCGACTGAATGGATAGTGTATGAGTTTAGCCGACTTAAAGTTATGGGTTTAGTTGACTGACCTAAGACACTGGAAAATTTGTGAAATTCCAGTAGCTTTTTAGTCGACTGAAGGGTGGAGTTCGGTTGACTAAACTCCTGTGTGGGTTGTTTTTCTTTCCTTATTTGGGTTGGTCGTGTTGTGGCCTTGAGGTTTGTTTTTGGTCTTGTTGTTGCCTTTGGGGATGATGTGGGTTTGTTAATCGTGGTGTTTAGACATCTTTGTGTGCGTGACGTGTTTAGGTCTTTGATTCTTTTTCAAAAAGATGGTGTTTTATGAAAACGCTTGTAAAAATTGAGGTTTTGGAGGTTTGGAGCTAGCCTTTGGGGTTAGGTTTAGTTTTATTGTTTGTTGGTCATCTGGGTTAGTGGATGACGACTTATGTGACGAGTTGTGTAGCATGTGATGTCGTTATGTGAAATGTGGGGTTTGTACATATTTTTAAGCATTAAAACTTTGGTTTTAAAGATGCATAACGTGGTGCATATATTGGTCATACGGTGAGAACCCATGAAGATGTATAATGAGTGGCATATATTTATCCTATGGTGAGAACCCGTGAAAATGTATAATAAGGGGCGTATATTGGTCCTACGATGAAAACCCGTGAAGATGCATGTATTGTGTGGGTTGCGTAGGTGGTAAGCGTTAACTCTGGTTAACGATAGATGAAAAGTAATTCGATATATGTTAACTCTGGTTAACAAAGCATTAGATGGGGTGTATACTTGTCCTTTGGTGAAAGCCCGAGAAGATGTATGTGTTGTGTGGTGTGGATGGAATGTGTTGCGTGGTGAGAGTTACATGAGTTACGCAGTGTGGGTTGCACGTATTGCATTATGTGGGTTGCACGTGTTGTGTATGAATCATAGTGTATTTCATAGAACTATTTTTGGGGGTCGTGAAAGTCGATACATACTTGTGTTGCATGTGAAGCATTATAGTATATATGTATATATATCTCAGACCATTTTACCATTGAGGCTCGCGTGAGTTAAAAAATCTCATATCTTTTCACACTAATTTTTTATTATGTAAAACCTTTTTGGGCTCGAGCGAGTCGTAACATACATATTACTCTGTAGCATGTTTAGCTTTTAATTCATGTTTGTCTAGTTTCTGTTGAGTTTTTGCTCGCAGTGTAGGATTTAAAATATTTTTCAGGTGCATACGATCACACAGGTCGATCCAGAGGAGCCAGTTGGGGCGAAAGACCTGTAGTCTTCTTTTATTTTCTTTTGAACCATGTCCTGTTTTATATGCTTTTGTCTTAGAACCGTATGTTGTAAGCTCGAAGGCGTTATATTTAATATATGCATGATTTCTTATCTTGTGAGTGAAACATCAGGTTGGGTGTTGTTATTTTGATTTTAATGCGGTTTTTTATCCCTTCAAAGAAAATGTTCATGCCTCGAGGAAGCATTTTTGGCTTATGTTCTGTTGAGCTTCTCTTTTGTTCTAAATAAACCCTCGGTAGTGTCTTTTTATAAATGTTTTTGGCTATCAAAATGGTTATTTGTGGGTGTTTCATGTGCCCCAAAATTTGGGGTGTGACAGCATGGTATCAGAGCTCTGGGTTCGAATACCTAAGAGAGTTGTGAAAAGAGGGTGCATTACCTTGTGAGGTCGATTGCGTGTGCTTGATTGCATGTGTATAGATATTTTGATAACATAAACACGATAGCTTTACGAGTATGTGAAGGATGTGTACATGTGAGCATGGGGGTTGAACCTTAGGATTGATTAATCTTGC
Source organism: Heliamphora exappendiculata (assembly GCA_034768845.1). Classification (NCBI taxonomy): domain Eukaryota; kingdom Viridiplantae; phylum Streptophyta; class Magnoliopsida; order Ericales; family Sarraceniaceae; genus Heliamphora; species Heliamphora exappendiculata. Next base: position 12,085 of record JAOTRH010013244.1, read on the forward strand.
CTTTGGGCATTTGGGTTAACAAACTTTGAAGCCGAGTTAGAAATGCATTTGGCCAACGTGTTTTCTGGCAAGAAATCTAAGTAGGTTATCCAAATTGACACGTCATTCTTATCGGTTCTCCTCAGTATGTGGGGTTTGTTTAGTACGAACATATGTGGCTAAGTGTTAGCATACTTATGTGGTTAATGTTTATGTATTCTTTCATATAGACGCGATGTCTGCGTGGAGAGGACGAGACCATGGTTGTGGTCGTTGCCATGGTTTAATTCGAGGGGATATGCTAGTTCCTGATGCTAAGGATGCAAATGCTCTCTAAGGACAGATAGATGTGACTGAGTTGCTACGTGTGATGGTAAGCTCCATCCAGCAGCTAGTTGAGACTGCTAGAGGGAGAGAGAGAGAACCCAAGCCGAGAGCGACGGTGACGATGCAAGAGTTCAGACGTCTAGATCCTCCTACCTTTGCTGGGTTTCCTGATTCTACAGTAGCGACCGAGTAGTTGGAGCTAGTGACCCAGATTTTAGATACTTTGTAGATAGTTAAGGAAGATTCGAGGGTTTCTTTTGCCGCTTTTCAGCTGAGAGGGGACGTTCATGAGTGGTGGAAATACGCCTGAAATATCATGGAGGGAACGTGGTTTTTTCTGGAGAAGTACTTTTTGGCTTCTTCGAGGGACTTGTATAGGGAGGAGTTCTATGATTTCACTCAGGGGCAATGAGTATTGTGTTGTACAAGGCCAGATTTACTAGTTTATCCCAGTTTGCACCGAAGCTGGAGGGAACAGACGAGCTACATTCGAGGAGGTTTGAGCAGGGTTTGAGGCCTGCGATCAGAGAGTGAGTGGCAGGGATGAGGTTACGTGTTTTCACAGAGCTAGTGGAGTCGGCAACAATGATCGAGATTACTTTGAGTGAGACTTATGGACTTAGGGAAGTCAGGGCACCGCAGGGTGGGACAGAGGCACAGTCAGGTGGGCGCTCCAACAAGAGGCAGAGGTCCTCTAGCCCTAGTTTTCATCCATCTGGATTACCATAGCAATTTTCTACACTGGCACCATCGGTAGCTTCGTTTGGGAGGCCAAAGTAGAGGGAGGTTAGATGTTATCGATGTGGATAACTGGGGCATCGTGTGCCAGATTAAGCACAGCCAAGGTAGTTTTAGGATCCACAGTTGAGGCAGTCTCAAGGTCCAGTATCGATTCAGTCACATGGGAGGGAACTACCAGTTTGTTTTGGGTGTGGCTAGTCAGGACATATTCTGAAGAACTGTCCTCAAGGAGGCAGTGCACCGAGCACGGTAGGCACATCGGTGGGTTCATCAATGCAGGGTTAACCAGATTATCGACATCAGTAGCCTGCAGTTGAGACTTTTCAGGTTACAAATGGGGGTACTTCAGTTCAGTTGGTATGACAGCCGACAGTCCGGGGGTATAGTTGGTAAACCAGAATGACTCAGGGCCGAGGGTATGCCCTCACAGCTCCCAGTTCTTCCAAGGCACCGGCCGTGCCTGATGATGTAGCTATTCTTTCAGTGAGCAGAGGTACTTTTTGGGTGTGCAAATTTTGGGCCAGTATTCTTATCAATGTAGGAGCATTGAATTTCTTTATTTCATTAGTTTGGGAGTTGGTGATGGACTCCGTGGGTGGTGTATTGTGTTGAGACATCGGGTTGTGAGGACGTGATGACAGAACGAGTTGGTAGATCCTGTGTCTTGAGGCAGTTGGCCGTTGTTTAGAGTATATGACCACGTTTGACTTTATCCTAGGAATGGTTTGGCTAACCACCTCTCATGTTTGTGTTGATTCCAATCGGCGTGGTTATTTTTCCATTTGACCTTGTGTTAAATTTCGGGGACAAAATTCCTTTAAGGGGTAGAGTTGTGAGACCTTGACTTATTTTTTTTGGTGTTTTCAGCGTGTAGTTTACCGTTTTTATTGTTACATGTTTGTATGCATTTTATGGATGATCAGGCTTAGATATGCATGTTGGGTTGGATCCCGTGGCCGTTGGGCATTGTGGTGCGAATTTCAAAAAAAAGAAGATATTTTCATAGCCTATAAATATCTAGCCTTAGATATTTTGTTGGAGATATTTTCAAAACTTGTGAGCTAAGTTTTCTTTTTCAAATCAAAACCTCTATCTTCTTTCTAGCATTTCTTGGGGCCCGAGCTCGGGTTTTGACAATCTGATAGCTGTTCCTTGCTATCGGCACCAAGGGTTACGAGTTTATCCAGACAGAATCTCGTTTTGACGAGTTTTATTTTTTGAGGCGTCGAGTTTTTGACTCAACGAGGTAGAATCCTAGACTCTCATGTCTTAAAGAGGTGCTACATGTAACTGTATGTATTTTTACCGTTTAAAAATGCATGAAAAGTCATTTTATGTTCGTAAAAGTGGGTTTTTGGTTTCTGAAACTCATTTTGGGTGTTTTTGGTTGGACAAAAGGTTTTTGGATGTGTTTTTCGATTTCCTTTCGAGGTTGTGGGTTTGCGGATGCTCGTAGATATCATAGAATGCAAGTTTGATTGCTTTGATTCGGGTTTAAACATGATTTTTCTCAAGTTTTTTCGACGGCGCTAAGGTTTTTCACAGAGTTCAGTCAACTGAAGTATGGGATCCAGTCGACTGAATGGACAGTGTATGAGTTCGGTCGACTGAAGTTATGAGTTCAGTCAACTGACCTGAGACACTAGAAAATTTGTAAAATTCCAGTAGCTTTTCAGTTGACTAAAGGGTGGAATTCAGTCGACTGAACTCTTGTGTGGGTTGTTTTTCTTTCCTTGTTTGTGTTGGTCGTGTTGTGGCCTTGAGATTTGTTTTTGGTCTTGTTGTCGTCTTCGGGGATGACGTGGGTTGGCTAATCGTGGTGTTTCGACATCAATATGTGCGTAACGTGTTTAGGTCTTTGATTCTTTTTTAAAAAGATGGTGTTTTGTGAAAAAATTTGTGAAAACTGAGGTTTTGGAGGTTTGGAGCTAACCTTCGGGGTTAGGTTTTGTTTTGTTGTTTGCTGGTCGCCCGGGTTAGTGGATGACGAGTTATGTGACCAGTTGTGTGGCATGTGATGTCGTTATGTGAAATGTGGGATTTATACATGTTTTTATGCGTTAAAACTCTGGTTTTAAAGATGCATAATGTGGGGCGTATATCGGTCCTACAGTGAGAACCCGTGAAGATGTATAATGAGGGGCGTATATTGGTCATACGGTGAAAACCCGTGAAGATGCATGTGTTGCGCGGG
>JAOTRH010013255.1:0-22902 GCA_034768845.1 Heliamphora exappendiculata
CGAGCTATGGTGGAAACCCAACGTCACTCGTGGGTTCGTCTGGCTCGACCAAGATCCCGCCGGAAAATCCCCGTGGCCGGAGAAATCTCCGCCGTACCGTGTTTCAGAGGACTCATCGAGGCGGCGACTACCAGATCCGGCGGACAACGGCGAGTTTGCAGCAGTGGCAGCGAGGGCGACGGCGCTGTGGGCTGTGGGCGGCGGCGGCGCTGTGGGCTGCAGCGCTGGTGTGCGTTTGGTGGTGGCGTCATGACGCGAGGGTTTCGGCCTTGGCAGCGGAGCTTCAGGCAGCGACAACAGGCAACGATGGCAAGCGGCGGCGATGCGAAGGCGGCGAAGATGGCTGGTGGTGCCGCGACTGGGCGGAGATGGCGGAGGTGGCGACACCCTGTGCCGTCGCGGTGATGTGGCCGGTGGTGCCCATCACTGCGACGACGCCGAAAAAAAATACTATTGGCTACAAGAACGTAGCTCTGATACCATGAAGAAATTGAGAAGAGAAAATAACTATATATATTTTCTGTCTCTTGAAACTGTACAATATATGGCCTATTTATAGGCGAATAGGGATAAACAATAAAGAAAATCAAATCAGAATAAAATTAATCTAATCAATCTAATAATCTAATCAATCTAATATTTCAACACAAATGATATGGCCCTCAATATAATCAAGAACAACACAGCAAAAAAATGTCATGCTTATACATGTATATAGATAATATCAAGAGTGTATCATAAGATTCACTCAAAAGCCCAAATATATGTGCAAACATGGAAAAAATCCTACAACGCGGGGTTTTAGTTTCAAAACATAGGTTCTCTTTTCTGATAAGCACTTCGCAAAGAGAAATAACACATTCATTTATCAACCACAATAAGTGTATAACCTCTAAAATGCAACAAAAAATGATGACCTTAATCTCATAAATCCAAATCACAGTTAACACTAAACACTTGAATACAAAATATATGTGCAAACATGGAAAAAGTCCAACAAGACCCAACTCACCTTCAATTATAGGGATTGCTCAAGCAACCACTCACGTCATGTTCCCTTTCCCAAAACTAACCACTAATTCCTTAAAATTATCCACCCACATCGATTTATCCACAGCACTGTTATTTATCTTTTTTACTGTATATTAAATATATGTGCAACAGTTTAGAATATATATATATATATATATATATATATATATATTAAATTAACAAGAATAACTAGCTTGTGATAGGAGATGCACGATTCCGTTATTCTAAGACTGTAATTGTCTCCCTATGCAAAAGTTTTTACAAACAATTCACAGTTCCAAGATTTAACCCAAATCACGACCAAGCTTTCTAATGTTCGTGCACACTAAAAAGAATATGAACTCGTCTCTAATCGAAGTTGTCCAAAGAAATTATAAAATATAAAGAATAACAAAGGGAAGAGAATGAGAATTGTGTAATAAAAGTGTCTTAAACTCAAGGTCAGAAGATGTCTTATATAGACAAACAAGTGCCTCTTGGAAAAGGAAAAGGCACAAAACCAAAAGACAACCCTTGGCTTTAAAATTGCCGGGAAGGTTTTGAAATTCAAGAACACAACAATCCCCCACAATTTCAAAACTTCAAAAACATAATAAACAAAATAAAAAAATTATATATACATACATACATACATACATATATATATATATATATATATATATAGAGAGAGAGAGAGAGAGAGAGAGTTGGACAACTATTATACTGTGCAATAGGTGTAGGTGTCTTCTGGACTTGAACCTCACTTAGTGTTAACCATTTTCCTCTAAAGAGTCATAATAAACTATGTATTGAATTAGACAATTTGAGACAGAGTACAACGTGTCACACACACAACATCGATATTAGACTTGGTTCGTGGGTTACCGCTATTATAGGCCATGCGCTAGATCTTGATTTTAATGAGAGCACTAAGATAGCAACCCAATTACCAGTGTCGTGACCTGATGGCGTTGCTCTCACTTAGGTGAGCCTTCAAGGATAAATGTGACTTGTACCCAGCAAAAGTGTTCTTGCCTCTGTCTCATTTAGGATGTAATCCTTCATAAACGTCACATTTCATCGGCACACTTGCCTTAGGAATGAGCGGGAGTAAGATGTCTCCTCATAAAGTGCTGGACCTGCTGGAATTAGAAGTCACGCAGTACGGATTGTTTTTACTAATTGAACCTCCTTCACAGGGTTCCCAATCACAAAGGTTGGGTTACCTACTTAGGTGACTTCCTTGCAGGTTTAGGCCTATTCCCATTGACAAATCTAGGACTACATTCCTAGATAACCCTTTAGTAAGTTGATCAGCAATGTTCAATTCAAAATTTACAAAGTTTAAAGATATTATATATCTATTTAGCATGCTCTTTACAGACTTGTATCTCATATGTATGTGTCTGCTCATTTTCTTATTTGAATGTGTTTGTTTTGCTAAATCAATCATAGCTTTATTATCACATTGAATTGAGATGACTGACACAGGTTTGCTCGTTATAGGTGATAACAAATTTTTAACCCATTTATTTCTGCCTCGATGCAAGTAGTATCCAAAGCTATAAGCTCTGCTTCTATTGTACTTCTAGATATTATAGTTTGTTTTTTAGATCCTCATGATATAGCGGCTCCTCCAAGTAAGAAAATGTAGCCCGTAGTTGATTTGATCTCTAAACTATTAGTTATCTAATTTGCATCACTAAAATCCTCAACCACATTTGAAAAACCTTTATAATTTAGAGAATATTCTAAAGTACCTTTTAGATATTTAAAAACTCTTTCTAAGGCAAGCCAGTGGTCTTGACTAGGATTGTTTGTATATCTACTAAGCCTACCAACTACGTAAGAAATATCTAGTCAGTCTTATTGGCTATGTAGAGAAGAGATCTTATTCTTTGTGAATACTTTAACTGAGAAATAGGTTAACCATTGTTTTTCTTTAAAGAAACACTAGGATCATATGGTGTTGATACTGGTTGACAATCAAAATAATTATATTTACGTAACATCTTTTCTATAGTATTTGATTGATTAAGTCTTATACCTTCAAGTGTTCTCTCTATTTTCATTCCTAAAATCACACAAACTTTTCCTAAATCTTTCATATCAAATTTCTTAGAGAGAAAAGTTTTTACATCCTTAACTATCTTGAAGTTAGTTCCAAACAATAATATGTCATCTACATAAAAACATAAGATAATATAACCCCCACTATTCTCTTTATAATATAAACACTTATCATATTCATTAATTTGAAATCCATATTCTAAAATCACCTTATCAAAATTTTCACGCCATTGTGTTGGGGCTTGTTTTAAACAATTCAAGGATTTAATTAATTTGCATACCTTTTGTTCTTGACCTTTTCCTATAAAAGTCTCGGGTTGATCCATATAAATTTTTTCATCTTAATTTTCATTTAAAAAGACAGTCTTGACGTCCATTTGGTGTATTACTAAGTTATGAATTGAAGTTGGGGCTATTAATATCCTAATAGTCGTAATGGATGACAGTGTGTGTAAGTATCAAAATAATCTATTTCTTTCTTTTTGGTGAAACCTTTAGCTACTAATCTAGCTTTATATTTATCTATACTTCCATCGGGCTTTAACTTCTTTTTAAAAATCGATTTACATCCTATAGTCTTATTTCCAGGAGGTAAGTCAGTTAAGATCCAAGTAATTTTGCATTATAGATTGAATTTCATCATTTACTGCTTCTTTCCAAAAAAGTGCATCTATTGGCGACATTGCTTTCTTGTAATTACTAGGTTCACTTTTTACTAAGTACATATAGAACTCTTCGCCAAAATTCTTTTCTATTCGAGATCGGTTATTCTTTCTAAGATTTACTTGTTGTTCTATTTCCTTTCCAAGAGAACTATTAAAGCTAGAAGAAGCTATATCTGTAGCAGATGTAGCTAATTTATTTTCAACTTGATTTGGAATTTTCCTATCACAGGCCAGCTATTCTTGTTAATTTAATATATATATATATATATATATTTATATATTTTGTTTAATTTAATTTTATTGTTTATAATTCTATATTGTTGCATATATATTTAATATACAGTAAAAGAGATAAATAACAATCTAAGACTATAATTGCCTCCCTATGCGAAGGCTCTTATAAACAATCCACAGTCCCAAGATTCAACCAAAATCACGACCAAGCTTTCTAATGTTCGTGCACACTAGAAAGAATATGAACCCGTCTCTAATAGAAGTTGTCCAAAGAAATTATAAAATATAAATAATAACAAAGGGAAGAGAATGAAAATTGTGTAGTAAAAGTGTCTTAAACTCAAGGCTAGAAGATGCCTTATATAGACAAACAAGTGCCTCTTGAAAAGGCACAAAACCAAAAGACACAAACCTTGGCTTTAAAACCGTTTGGAAGGTTTTGAAATTCAAAAACACAACAAGCACTACTACTGTCAACCTTAAATTCAAGCATAGTAACAATCACAAAAAGGCATGATTCAAGATTGAGCCACGAGATGAAACTTTTGAAACTCTAGTGATTAAATGAGTGGATCCATTTTTTATAAGAACACGTGCTTATCTTTTATACAATGTTCCTGTTGTAGCTTACCTCAAACAACAATTTGTCTTGGTTCGGTTAATTTGCAAGCCCTTGCTTTAGGGGAGTTAATTTCCAAACCCCATAGTGCGGGAACCTACTGGCTACCCTTTAATATTTTTTTCAAACCATGTGACTTGTGAGATCCTTGTTATCATATATCCATAATTTCAATGTTTACGATAAGAAACTTCCAGATAGAAAGTAACATAATGTCACACAACTCAATATGACTGGTGCCAATACCAAATGCTTACCATCTTTGACTTCTCAAACTCTGTTGTGTGGAATTAGTATTAAAAGATTATTGTAAACTTTCAGTTTTCTTAAAATCTCAATAGGCTATGACCTATCGAGTCATATAGTTAGGACCTATGATCCACTTGTTGGCCCAGGGTTCAAACTTCATTTTTTTATAAGTAATGGTATTATAAAAAGACATAAATGGGATGCCATCCTTATACAAAAACAGCCACCAACAAAAAGGCCCGGCTTTATACACTTATGTGTGTTGAAAAGATCTACACAATCTATGAAGTGGTCAAGAGAAGGATAGCCCTCCTCCCAACTACACAAAAGACTAACAACTAAACTCCAAGTCCAACAGAGGAACTCTCTATGTGCTTGAAAAATTTGTAATTCCTCTCCTACCAAATAATCACGAAAAATCTGTCATATATCTTCCTTCGCCTTTTCTTGACTCGCTCCTTGCCAACCATGAAGAAGGTCCATCACCCTCCTGGGACAAACTTAAACCATACCGAACCAATAAATGACTGTGATCCATAGGTCTCGTAGGTCCCAACCCACCGGACAATGCAACAGGAAGTGGTCTACTGACCTTCATTTCTTGTACATGCAACATCAATTAATAATGGGTATCTTTTTGTGGATCAAATTATCAATCGTGATGATTTTGTTCTGGAATGCACAACAAACACAAAAAGGCCACTTTAGACAAAGCACGATTCCCCCAAATATCCCTTGAGGGAAAGATGACTCTTGTGATCCGCATAAAGCCTGATAAAAGGATTTCATCTAGAACAACCCTAAGGAAGGCAACTTCTAGCTCAACAAATATTCATTCATCCTGACTTGCGGCATATCGTATACTCTCTCCATCAGAACCAACAAGTCATCGGCTTCCCAATCTTGTGACTCCCTACATAGGAGAATATTACACAGCACATAATCTCCCTTCTTTCGATGACTTCCCAATCTTGTAACTCCCTACACATAATCTCCCTTCCTCTGCATATCGTCTAACACTTACAAATTAGGATCAATAGCTGGATGATAAATAGCTAGAAAGCATTCTGCAATGTCTCCCCCTACTCTAGTCATGAGACCAAAACTTAACCCGCCTTTGCTCTCCCCCACAACCAATCTCGAAAATCCCACAAAACGTCCCATCCCCTCCTTATTCCTTTCCAAAGACCTACCCCTTGGGACATAGAAACCTCGATGGGCGTCCAACTCCCCCACCCACTACCATATTTAGATATTACTGACCTCTACAACCACCTATCCCTCTCGCAAGAAAATCTCTCCAACCATTTGCCTATCAAGGCTTGGTTGAAAATTCCCTACCTTTTAATACGCAAGCCCCTGTTTGTAATAGGGGAGCACACTTTCTCCCATTCCACCACATGGTATCTCTTTGAAGCTTTTCAAGTTTCTTCACCACCGAGATCGAGATAATAAAGACATAAAATATGTAGGCAAGATGGATAGAGTGCTCTGGATAAGAATTATCCTCCCCCCATTCGATAAACTTCTCTTTAACCTAGCCAACCTCTTTTGAAATCTCTCACCAACTGAGTCGCACATTGTCTTAGACTTAAAGGAAGACCCCAAGGGTAGGCCAAGAAAAGAGAAAGGTGAAAGGTAAGACTCCATATTTACATACAAAAACTGAGACCAACTAGATAGTGTTATCCACCTAGTCCACTGGACTAATATTTGACTTATCCAGGTTTACTTTGTGGCCCAAAACTGCCCTAAAACAAGAGAGCACATATCAAAGCTATGTTGAGAATGAAGGAAAAACTCCTCTGTGGGAAACTGTCCAGACGGGGCCTCGAGCTATCCTGAGAGAACGAGGCAAAAAGAAAAGATATAGTTGCTGCAGAAAACTGTCTGGATGGATCGTCTGGATAAAATCAAACAACGAGCATTTTTTCGTCCTCTGTTAAAGAGTGTCTGGACGATGGTCAATTCTTTCTTGGACAGAATGCCAGGGCACACTTTTTTTTACCTAAAATCTATCTTTTAGCATTCTCTTGTGAAATCTTAGTCGTCATGTCATTAACATTGTAGCTCAATTTTTCTTTCATGAATAGTGAAAAGTGTGAGCCCTGTGGACGTAGACACAATTTGCCAAACCATGTGAACTCTTGTATCTGTGTTTGTTTCTTTATTGTTCTTGCTTGTGTGCGATTATGCGTATTCATGTGGTGGTTGTTCCACAACAACTGGTATTATAGCTCTGAGTTTTGGAGGTCGAAGAGCGCACAATGGTAGAAGAAAGTGCCTTTGTTGACTACGGGACTAATAACCACGGGTATAGGCGTTGGGATTATGAAAATTAGAAAAACGGTTAGGAGTATTGATCTTGTGTTCAATGAGTCAGTTTTGTTAAAGAAAAAATAGACAGGATCAGAAAGAGGTAACGATAGATAGACCAAACTTTGTTGAGTTTGAAAGGTCATCTAATAAAGACTAAAGAACAAGCGGGTCTACAGACTAAAGGAAGATGTTGATGGGAGCAAAAGGTATAAAGCTTGGCTAGTAGCCAAGGGGTTTCAACAAAAGTCATAGACTACTACATTAAGATTTTCTCACTTGTGAAAATTTCAACCATCAGATCAGTTTTGAGCATTGTGGCAATAGAGAACCTATACCTGGAGCAGTTGGACGTCAAAACTGCTTTCCTTCACGGAGATCTAGATGAGGACATCTATATGGTGCAGCCACAAGGATATGGAGTGGAGGGGTAGGAAAATCTTATGTGCAAGCTCAAAAGGAGCTTATATGGTTTGAAATAGGCCTCAAGGTAGTGGTATAAAAGGTTTGATATGTTTATGGCACCTGTAGGATTTAAAAGATGCTATGCAGACCACTGTTTGTTTATACTGTTATTGTATGTAGATGACATGCTAATTACATGGTCTAAGCATGGATGAGATTGAGAATCCCATGTCACAGTTGTCCAAGGAGTTTGTCATAAAAGATCTGGGGACTGTCAAACGAGTTTGTGGCATGAGGATCAATTGGGACAAGGTGAATAGAAATCTGAAGCTCTCCCAAGTAAATTATGTTGAAAAGGTGCTGAAGCGGTTAGACATGGATGGTGTTAGGCCTGTTTGCACACCTTTAGGAAGTCATTTCACACCTTTAGCAAGTCATTTTAGGCCTTCAAAGGATCAAGGAGTAGTCAGTGAAGAAAAGCAGAGAAACATGGCCAAGGTACCTTTCGTATGAAGTGTAGTATTGTCAAATCGAGATACGTATCGCATATCGTTTTAGTGATTCTATGTATTATGTTTATATCGCATCGCGTTTTGTAAGATACGGTAACTTAAATTCTATATAACTCGATAAAATAATTATCCTAATATAAAATTGTAAAAATAAGTTCTTCTAATACAAATTTATTACATATGCCCGAAATAAAGTTCAAAATGCCAAATTCCAACTCTTCAAATCATATAAGATATGCCAACAAAATAAGAAGTTATTACAATTCAAAAACAAAAGTGTTTCGAGATCATATCCCATCTTCATTCATCAAGTCAATTTCAACAAGGCCCTCATCTTCATCATCCCCAACTAGCATCTGATCATTATCCATACAATCATCTTCATCATTTTCAATTACTTCGATCTATGCTTTAATAGCCTTTCTTTTTCCTGTTTTATCATCTTGAAGGTTTTTTGCTCCTAAAAAAAGTAATAAATGTTTACAAATATTAGTTCTATTTTACACAACAATTGAAATAAAAGTAATGAACATACCTCTCTTCTTTTTCCTACTAGTTTCTCCCTCATTAACTTCAAAACACTCATTTATGTCCATCCACGAGTTGTCTTGAAGTAGCCATGAGTTTTCTCTTTTGGCGATCCATTCATCATCGGATTCCATATCCTAGAGGCAAATAGAATCATAGGTTTCACCACTTTATTCCATCTTTGTTGTTCTAAACAATTCATTTTCTTTGAATGTATATGTTGGAAAGTACTCCAATTTCTTTCGTAACCCGCAACACTACATATTGGGCTTAGAATTCTTATAGCCAATTGCTGGAGCTCTTAAAAACCGCTTCCATAGCTGTCCCACCATAGTGCTAGAAAGGAGAGAGTCAATTAGTACAATATACATAAATATATAATTAAGAACAAAGTGAGTCAAAGTAATGAACAACATAACATCAATTAGTAAAAATACCGGGTGATTTTTTTTTCCCGTGTTATAACGGCCATATTCATTCCAAACATACTGATGGAATTGTGAAGCTTCTCCATTTGTGCATCTAGTTTTAAGAATGTTTTCTAGGATTTAGGTAATAACCATGAAGAGGTCGGTGGAGTTGTAATGGCCAACGATCATCAATAATCTTCAAAATTGAATCATATATTTGCTTCACGTAATTGAACATTTTCTTAATTGTTTCCTTAGCCCTATTCATAGCTTCACGTAATTGAAAATTTTCTTAATTGTTTCCTTAGCCCTATCCAAAATTTTGTATCGAACACAATCTCTTGAACTTTAATGCCATTACTTTTCTTGGAATGTGAGTTCTTGGCCCATTCTTCAAAAGCAAACATGACTCTAAGCCCAATTTTTTGAGTTAGTATGCTTCTCAAAGTGTGGTAAGAAGTTGCAAATCTTGTCATAGATGGCCTAGCTAACTCATGGTCCTTTGTGTATTTTCTCATCGAAGTACCCAAGAATGTCGATAGATGAAAACGATGGCCATTCATGCTTTAGTAATTGTGTCATTATGCAGTGGTAGCTTACCAATATCCTTAAGCATCAAATCAATGCAATGCGCCGCGCATGGAGACTGAAACTGCTTTCTCCCCTTTTCCATTGGAAATTCATCGGCAAGGACATAGGAGGATGCACTATCTGAACAAATTGCACTACATTTTCTTCACCAATTTCTTCAACAAAAGAATCCAGTAACTCAAATGATGGGCATTCTTGATTATTGAGGAGGTGTCCACCGATTTTAGAAAAACTGTCCATTTTGGACTATTAACAAGGAAATTAGTAATAGACCTCCCTTTCCATCTTGCCATTCATCCGACATTAATGTACAACCGGTTCTCTTCCATTCATTTTTATACTTTTCTAATGCCATGTTCATAGTGTCAACGTTTGTTTTCAAGATAGTGACTCTAACCTCATGATATGAAGGAGGTTTTAAACCTTTCCGATATTTGCCCACCAATTGTATCATAGTATAAAATCATAGGCTTTTAACCAAATGAAATGGCAAAGCATTTACATACATGAACCTACAAATATCAATGCATGGGTTCAAATATCAATGCATGGTTTTGTTGATCCTTTACCATAGAGGGCAAAGTAACTTGTTTTTCGTTTCCTTTGCTTACAAATTTATCAATTGTTCCTCCATTTGATTTAAAACTTTCTTCCTTTTCATAGCATTCCACTACATCGTCATCAAAACTATAATAATATTATTATTATTATTTGTTTAGACTCTTCCAATAATTTTGAAAAAAACAATTCACAACATCTTCTGTATATTTTGCACAAGTCCCAATATTTTTACGAGTACAAGTTAAGTGTTGTTTTATTCTAATAACCTCACCCGAATATGCATTACCACAATAATTGCATCTTAATTTTAATCTAGTGTTATCAATACTATCTTCATCCACATGCCCACTAACACGTACGCAATGATCCCAAGTACGGTCAATATTTGTCCTCCTTTTTTTTTTGCCCTTTTTGATGGAGCCATAATAGCAAATGAAGAAATTGAATAAAAGATTAAGAAATCCAATAGGCAATAACCAAAGAAGACTTATACACGCGAATCTTAACCAGTACATGAGATTGAGAAACCAGGGAGGCGTTTGGTGTTCGCAATACATAGAGCGACAAGACGATGTGCAATCTGGTTCGACGTTCGCACAATCACAAATTCGAAATACCACAATTAGCTTTGCACTTCCCACACAATCACAATCACAATCACAACTGGTTCGCACAAAACTTGTTCAAAAATAACCATAGATGATGACTTGAAGAATCAAACAAAGGCATGAAAAAGAAGCTCCCGTGTGAAGATCGATGTTCACGTCTGACTACGAAACCCTTGGAACTCTTTGCTTTCTTGATTCAATGCTTCGAGGCAAGTCGCGATTGAGGAGGGAAATGGGAAAGTCTAGATTTCATTTAAAAACACAAATCGTTCAGTTCGAATTGTATTGCAATACATCGATGAAGCGTACTATACGAGTATAAATCGTACGATTTATGTTCATATGTGATATGAAACGGGATTCGTATAGATTTATTTATGCGATACGATATGTATTATGCGATTTTAACAACACTGGCCGTAGATAGTCTAACGTACGACATGACATGCACGAGGCCAGACATTTTCCATGCAATGGAAGTTGAGCAGATTCATGATTAATCTGGGCAAGGGGCACTGGATGCAGTAAAGTGGATTCTGAGTTATCTTGCGGGTACTACAAATTATGCATTGTGCAATTCTCAGAGATTCAACTACAAGGGTATGTGGATTCAGACTTGGCAGGTGACATTGGCGGTGTGAAAAGTTCTACCGGGTATGTGTTTACTTTATGTAGTGTAGCGTTTTTCTTAGTATTCAGATTGCAGAAAATTGTGACCATCTCTACCATAGAGGTAGAATATGTAGCAGCCACAGAGGCGTGCAGAGAGTTGATATGGCTGAAGGGTTTCTTGAATGAGATGGGTAAGGAACAAGACAAATTTCAACTATTCAATGACAGAGTGCTATACATCTTGCAAAGAACTTTCCATTCAAGGACTAAGCAACATCAAGTATCACTTTATCGGATCTCAGTTGGAAGAGGGGTAGTTTGATCTGGAGAAGATTCACACGAGTGAGAATCCTATAGATGTGTTCGCCGAGGCAATTATGGTGGAGAAGTTGGAGAAATGTTGAGCTTCGATTGATCTTCAAGCTTAGAAGATGGGAGAATAGCTCACAAAGGTTCTCTTATTCGGTTTAAGGAGATGGCCATTTTCGGATATTAGAAGGCTTGGAGTGGTTTTTTACTTTAAGTGGGAGATTATTAAAATGAAGGAAAAACCCCTTTGGAAGAAACCATTCGGATGGGGCCTTAGGTCGTTCGGATGGAACGAGGCAGAAAGCAAAGACATAGTTGCTAGACAAACTCTTCGGACGGACCATCAGGACAAAATCGGGCAACGAGCATTTTTTGGTCTCTATTAAAGAGCATCCGGACGATGGCTAATTTCGCTCGGACGAAATGCGGCAATTGCTGTGCGTTTTTTTACTTAAAATCTATCTTTGAGCATTTTCTTTATAAGGGTTCTCTTGTGAAACTCTAGCCGTCATGTCATTAACATTATAACTCAATTTATTTCTTAAGAATAGTGAAAATTGTTAACCCCCGTGGACGTAAGAACATTTTGTCGAACCACAAACTCTTATGCCATGCGTTTAATTATTGGTTCTTCTTTCGTGCGTGTGATCGTGCGCATTCGTGTGAGTGTTATTTCACGACAAGATAGCCCAACTGTGTAGCATTTCCGCTCGTAGAAAAACAGTTGTGTCATCAACGTATATCAAATGAGACACCATACCCACCAAGCCATCAATTTTCCCTACCTCAAAGCTCTCTAAAAAAACACCATCCATAGTTTTGGAAATTATTTAGCTCAACACATTCATAACTAAAATGAAGAGCTAAGAGGACAAATAAGGGGACAAAGGATCCTCCAGTCTCAAACCCCTAGGATGATTGGGAAAAGCCTATCACAGTCCCATTCACCAAAACAGACGATCTCACTGATAAAATGAAAAACTATATCCAAGCCCTCCATTGATCCCCGAAGCCCATCTTCTCCGTCACATAGAGTAAGAAGTCCCAATTAGTGTAGTCATAGGCCTTTCCAACATCATGTTTACTCACTAAGCCCGAACGCCCGCCTGGCCACTTCTCAACCTAGTCCACACTTCCATTGGCTACCAAGACTACATCAAGAATTTGTCTCCTGACTTCAAAAGCATTTTGAGGATCTAACACAACCTTTCCTACAAGCAAACTTATTGGTCTAAAATCCTTAATATTCTCAGCACCACCTTATTAAAATTAAAGCGACAAAAGAAGCATTTAAGCTCTTCTCAAACTCCTCATACACCCAAAAGGAAAGAATTATCCTCGTTACATCTGAACTGACCGTCTCCCGACAATATTGGAAGAAAGCCAAAGTCATTTCGTCCGGGCCTAGAGCCTTTCGCTATTTAGGGCATGTAAAGTTGTGACAACCTCCTCCTCTCAAATGCTTCTCTCAAATGACAACTTATCCTCTTCAGGGATAGTAGAAAACACCATACCATCAATCCGCGGTCTCCTCGATTATGAAAAAGGATTCCCATAGAACCCTGCTACACCTTGACAGATCTCTTTATCACCCTCCAACACCTTCTTGCCAACTCTAATTTGAGCAATAAAATTATTCCTCTGATGGGCATTGGCCAACATTTGGAAGAAACGAGTGTTCCAATCTCTTTTCAACCAAAAATTCCTTGATTTTTTACGCCAACAAGTTTCCTCCATCTTTGCAATTCTCCCAAACACAGCCTTTGCTCTGTCCTTCGATGCTTTCTCGTCGGAAGATAAGGTTCTCTCACCTGCTCTATCCCATCTAAGCAACGAATATATTCTAGAACTTTGTTTTTTTGCCAGTCTAAAAGCTCGAACTCCTTGTTCAACTTCCCTTGGTCCTCCTTAAGCATCTTTAGTTTTTTAGCTACCACAGAACTCTACATACCATCCTGTGCATAATAACACCACAAACCATGAACCCTTTTCGTGAAGCCATCCACTTGTAGCCTCGTTTTCTCAAATCTAAGTGGACTTCTCCCATTCTACAAGCCTCTACAGTTTAATATTAACATTAAAATGGTCAGAGAGAGGCTTGTAAAGAAGAAGATGCACAACTTCAGAGAAGTGCTCCTCTTAAGGTGTGGAGATCAAATATATGTCAATGCAAGGCAAAGAAGGATTGATTTGAGAACTGCTCTAAGTAAAGCAACCCCTGATAGAGGCAAATCCACTAGTTCCAACTCATTAACGAGAGAGGAGAACCTCCTCATTTCCCAATTGATAGTAGATTTGTCACAACCAAACTTTATAGGGAGGATTTGTGACCAACTAGTGGGTTTAAGCCCACTCAAGGCTTTTTGTTTTATTTAGTTTAGGGATTTTCAAACGTCACTCATTATACTTCTTAAAGAAAAGGTTCTCGAGAAATGTAAAAATTTCAAACATATCCCAGTGTTGCTATTGGAATATGATAATTCGGGTGACATTATAGAATATAAGTTCTATCGCAGAATAAGAAAGTTTGAAGTGAAAACTGCAATGAAGAGAATAAAATTAGATACACTTTAGGACCAGATGGAGAGATTGCAAATGTTGTAACTTATAAAATCAAAGTTGATTGGCTCAAGTGGAGGGGTGCATTCGGTATTTTATATAATCGACGGATACCTACAAATTTAAAAAAAAAATTTATAGAACAACTATTAGACTAGCAATTATATATGGACAGAATGTTGAGTTGCTAAGGAAAATCATATAAATAAGATGAATTTTGCTAAAATAAGAATTTTAAGATAGACATGTAGTAAGACTAAAAAAGATAAAATTAAGAATAAAAAGATTCATAGAATGGCAGGGGTCGCATCAGTTGAGGACAAGTTAATAGAAAATAGATTTTGGAGACAAACAACTTAGACCGATTGATACAGTAGTAAAGGAAAACGACAAGACCATGGGTATTGGAAACACTAGAGGTGGTAGACCTAAATTCATATGTGATGCCGTATAAGAAAATATATGAACTTATCGAATCTAACTGAAAACATGGTCCTTGAAGAGTAGTATGGCGTGAAAAGATTTATGTAACTGACTCTAATTGATTGGGCAAAGGCTTGGTTTGGTTTGGTTTGGTTTAACATCCCAGAGTTACTAGTGTCATAACATTTATTACAAATATTCATCAACAAGGCCCACTAGGGTGTCCATGGTTCGGATGGAGTCGAATTGACCTATAATCCGTCACCGACCCATGTGCATTGGGTTCTTGGTTTTTAGACCCACAACCGACCAAACAAATTGATGGTTTGGGTTCATTGGATCTATTAGTTTGGCGGGTGGGTTGGGTCAGTTTCACGGTTTGAACATATACTTGTCGAATCAAGCTTCGACGATGTCGAATCAAGCTTTGTCGGCGTCAATTTGTCGGAGATTTGAAGAAGACAACATCGACCGACCGAGAGATTGAGAACTGGGAGGGACTGATTCAAGCTAGAATCTTGAGAGTTGAGAAAGCAAGTGGTAACTAGAGAGAGAGAGAGAGCGAGTTGCGAAAGCTTGAAGCTTAAATGAGTTGCTGTTGTGTAGCGTGGTTGCTACTGGCTGGCTGGTGCATGCCTGGAAGATTGGAACCCTAAGGGCTAAGGCCAAAATAATCCCCTTCATTGGATTATTAATCCTCTCCGTGGGATCAAGCCTTCAAATTGGTGGTGGCCTTAGTGGGTGCTAACTGGATGCACGAGTGTGCATTTGTATATTGGGCATGTTCTTCATATCCTTGGTCGGGTCGGTTTTCATGGATTCACATGGCTCTTGACTCGTAGACCATCCATAAATCGAAAAATCTGTATTGTTGAACCCATTATCGACCAAATGAAAGGGCGAAACTGTTCAATTTCTGGTGGATCGTTTGATTTCTACAGTTTTGGTGGATCAGGTCAATCTATGGGCGCCCCTAATCCCATAACCAGGACCGTATATATAACACCCCGACCCTTCGCATGGTAACGATATTATCCGCTTTGGACAAAACTCTCACGGTTTTGTTCTTCTCAGGAGGTCACCCATCCTTGTATTGCTCCAGTGTCAGCACGTTTAACTGCGAAGTTTTGCCAGAGTCTCTATCACCTAGGAGAAGGTCTCGTTGGATGTAAGAGTCCAAAGTTTTTCCTTTATAGCCCAGGAACTCTCTCTCTCTTTCCGATGTGGGAACCAAGATATCACAATCCACCCTCTTTAGTGCTGCATGTCCCCGTGCAGTAGCATGCCAGTTTCGGTACTCTATCAGTCTTTATCGACCCGCCAACATGTGACGCGAGACGGCAGGGGCCCACACTCAAACTTGAGGAGAGTCGGCTCTGATACCATTTGTAACACATCGACCCTTCTCATGGTAATGATATTGTCTGCTTTAGGCGAAGCTCTCCCAATTTTATTCTTCCTAGGAGGTCACTTGCATTGCTCCAGCGTAAGCACGCTTAACTACAGAGTTCTGCTAGGGTTTCTACCACCTAGGAGAAGGCTTCGTTGGATGTAAGGGTTCAAGGTTTTTTCTTTATAACCTAAGAACTCTCTCTCCCTTTCCGATGTAAAATACCAGGATATCACAATATAAGTATTACATAACCAAAAAGAAAAGAAAGAATATAAAGTCACCCAAGTTAAAACAAGGCCTTCATCCAACATACTTGTTCATTTTCTTATAAACAACATTGTGTAGCAACATTAGCAAAGCTAGTGAGAGCATAGATATCAAGATTACTAGTTTTACCATAGATTATCTAACTTCAATTTTATTTTTTTCAAAATATATTTTTTTCTTATGAGGCAAGAGTAATATAAGCTTTACTTTAATCGTAAGCATCATATAAATTTTCAGGCGTCAAATATAACCATCATGCCTTATAAATCATTAGTTTTCATAATATTCTCATCAAGCTAAGTATATCATTACGTATGGAAAACATAAAACTCATAATAGCTGTTGGCTTTATCACACGACTCACGATGAAAGGTGCGCGCAAATCGATGAAAATGGGAAGACAGGTCTAGGGGTGGAGCCAAAAATCATGTTCAGCGGGGGTGAAAACTTAAAACCATACGCAGTAGTAGGTCGAAGTGTTACTCAAAAAGTTTATATATATTGGTAATATATAATTTAATTTACATTTGACCATGGCAAACAAATCTCTTAAAAATTTTCTCTGGCCCGTAGAGATACCTCTTCTAGTTTTAATTCTCTCTGTAGGTTGAAATCTAATGAAAAACAATCACAATCAATATACATACAATACAATGATTAGGGCACTCACTGCTTGCGAGTTGCAATGGAATGTTTCCTTTATATATTAAGGGAGAAAGTCACAATTTAAGGGGCAAAGGGGGTAAAATAAACAACTGAGAGGGGACATTCGTGTTTTAGGCTATGTTGGGGTTTTTGGCCTCCCCAAGTTCAGATATGGTGTTAGAGTTGGTGTTTGAAGCTTCGTTGTTGGGTTTAAAGAAAGTGTCAAAAATGGGTCAAGTGACCCATGCCTGTCAAGTAATGAAACTAGTTCGAGGGGTAAACTTTGGTCATAATTTTGAGGGCCTTGTCGAAGCCCGTTTTGGTTGAATTTTATATCATTGGAAAGGTGATAAAACGAACTTTCCAACTGTCTCATAATGACAATCCCATGTCGGAATCATTGGTGGCGAAGCCTCAAAGTTGTTGGCTGTTTCAAAACTTCTCTGGAGGGAGAAAGTTCAGTCCACTTGAGGAGCCATGCTTGGGCTTTTAATTTGAAGGCCTTCCCAGTGGTCTTTTTGGACGAACTTTATATCGCCATAAGGCTCTCACACCCTACTTTACAACAGTGCTTACGGCGTAACAAACCGAGGTCTGTAACAATGGCGACAAGCTTGCAAAGTTGGCTGGTTGCATGGTCTGAAACAAAAAACTGGGTTTGAAGTTTTGGTTAGCTGACTTCAGCTTCATTTTCCGATGAAACCAGCCACTGTTAACGGCAGTGGTAAACACAAAAGTTGTAGAGCGTCATGTCCAACGCCACCAAGAACACCCAAAACGGAAGTTCGTGGACGTGGCGCTGGGCCGCAAAGTTGGCTGGTCCAACTTGCTAGTCTGAAATTTCTGGGTTGTCCAGATTCCGGTTTGTTTGGTGCCCACTTTCAATGCTCATAACTTTTGATTGGTTAAACTATTTTGAGTGAGGTTTGTTCTTGCTTAAAGAGGAAGTTACATAGAGTATTTCCTGGGTGGTGGGTCTCGCGATGGTGGGTCTCAATGAGTCTTTGACTTGCTTATCACTTCACAACTTAGTCTTTTCATGAATTGGTCAGATGTTTTATATTTGATTGATTATGTCTATTATGCGACAGACTGCTTTGAAGTTATTGATGGGACATAAAGAAGAGTTGTATATAATTTGCCTTCTTCTTGGATGCAACATGGAATATGATGTCAAAGGGAAGTTGATAAAAATAACTTTGGTGAAGAACCTTCCAAGTTTAATGAAGCAAACTGCATATGGTCATTTAATAGAGGGTGAGGTCTCTTAATGGTGAGAATCATAATTTGATTATTTATCATCTTTCTCTACCTTAGATATATATGCTTCGAACCTGCATGTTCTGTCATTGCATTATAGATTCTACTTATTCTGTTCTGGTTTTCGCATAGATGATAATGACTTCAAATTAGATTGTTAAATTTGGAAGGATTCAATGTACCTTCACATGTGGTAGGGTTGATGGGGAAGGGACAATGAATACACGTTTTATCGTCTTCAAAACTGTTAATCAGTTATTATTTTTTTACAACTATTAAATTGAATAATAATCCAATAATATCCATTTCCATTTCCATTAACCTATAATATAAGAGACAGTCTGTACGATTACTGTTCCCCTGAGGCTTGTAGCCATGTTTCTGCCAGTTGAGCCCTTTTGTTTTGAGTTGTCTTTTTCCTGTTCTGGGATATTGTAGTCATTTGCACCATTTGAAGCTAGGAGTTTGGCTTGTTTGGCTTGGAGACAATTAAGCTTCATTTGTTCCTTTTGCTTAATTGCTGTTTGGATTCTTCTTTGATTGCTGTTTGTTATGCCTGTTTCTATTGCTCTAATACTAATGATGCCAAACATTCCATTGGGTGGATGCAGAAGTTTTGAAACTGGTGCGTGGAATGGAGCAGAAGTGTCCAGCGTAGTGGCTACAGAGTTCTTTGCCAAAGACATTGACTACGTCCCACCTCAATATGAGTACCTTCATTGCGGTTCCACAGGGCACTTCTTTTTCTCCTATTTTTACTTCCAATCTGACCAGCCAAGTGGTGAACAACCACTTCAATCTACAAAAACTTTTAAATAGGAAGCAAATGATCATAGCCCACAATTAGAATACCTATTAATGATTGTAATATTAAATAGCCTCCAAGGCTGCAATATATATATATATATATATGCACACACATTGACATGCCTATTTGTGTTCTTAATCTCTATCAATTATTGTTCTTTACAGATTGCTTCCATCATAAATCTAGCTTTCAACAGATACTTTAATCTTATTTACACACTCACCTTTTCATTTATTACTATTATTTTTCATTTGCATAGATTTTTATTACTATTCTCATTCTAGGATTAAAAATTTATAACGAGCCGAAAAACTAATTAATATTTGTGATAGGTCTCACTTTTTTTCTTTCTTTTTTATTTGGGAGTTCTAGATGGTTACCACCTAGTTAATATTAATGACAATTTAGAATCTTCATGTTAGTAGAGGAGCTATGATAACATTTTTGACAATGGAAAACTAATTTGTTTAATTTCTCAGTACTAATAGTAATAGTTGCTATTTTCTCAAGCTATTATTGAAAAATGCATTCTGTCTCTCATTTATACCAATTGATTGCACTTAATATGAGGCGCAAATTGAAATGACTCTTTCCAAAGGTGGAAGGACTTGCCTCATAATTGGGAATATGCCACCTCACAGATTTTTTTTGGTTGTCTTGTCAATCTGAATTTTTTATTTTTCCCAAAAAGATTAGAAGGACAGCTACAATTTTTCTTAATAGATTGCCAAAAATTCAAAATTATTGTCTTTATTTTCATTCTTCTTTCCTCAATAAATTCTTACACAATTAGAGAGTATGCATTTAAATGTGTAGCCTTAAGTTATTTTTTCCCATATGATGCATATTTGTGTTGCATCTAATTTGAATGTTACAGATAACTAATAATCTTAGGAGCTCTGTCATTATTGGTTCGGGTTCTTAAATTGAATTATTGCAAGCAAATCGATTACATAAACAAGGATGACGATTCATACTTATTTTTAGAATTTTGTTTCAGATATGCCTTGTATTTTGTCTTATTGTTTTGTATCTTCTTCCCTTGAAGAAATAGTGATATGTCTTCCTTGTTTTCAATTATAATATAAATAACTAATAATTTTTTTTCTTTTTTTACCATTTAATTTAGTAGATAATAACTTCACTATTATCAAAGTATTTTCTTTAGCAATTCCAACTATGAATAGATCTTCCATGTTCTAGGCTTGTTTTAATCTGCAATTGACTATTTATTGCACATTTATACTATGGTTTTAATTGTCTTCACATTTTCTAGCATTATTTATGGAATGGAACTGTCTGCTTCATCAGTGGTAATTTCTACTTTTATGATGTATTAGGTATTTGTTCAACTCCTTGATTTTGGTTGTGTTACTATGCTCTTTTGCAATATCATAGAAACATGTAGTTAAAATTATCTTCCCACATACAGTCTTTACTCAATACCTTTATGGTTGTATCAAACCATTTGTTTTTTTTGTTTTATTTCATGCCTGTGAATATATGGAAATTTGAAAAGATCAGTACTTAATTGTCTTACACACTTTTAGTTTCCCTTCTTCACTTCAAATTTAAACTAACTTCACAAAATACTGGCCTTCTAATATTATTTCACAACATAACAACAGAAGCAAGTATAGCTTGACGTTTTAGATTATTAATCTTGTATCGTACAAACTACAACAAAAAAAGGGGCACAATTTTTGTGCAGTGCACTTGTAATAATACTAGTATATTTTATATTTAAGTTAGAGTTACAGTTTTTTGTAAAAAATCAAGAGTAAAGTAAATGATGGTAAAATAAATGTTTGAAAAGTAAATGACGGTAAAATAAATTGTGGTATCTAAATCAAACCGGAGTGTATAAATATTATTTCCATCCGCTCGATGAATAATAAAAGAAAGAAAAATACTTTACTATAGCCAGTTAATAGTATATAAAAAATAATGACGGGTAGTTAAACGAAACATTTGGCTATAGCCAGTTAATATAATATTTGGGCAGTACCTCTCCTTATATTTAGAACAGAAATGGTAACTCTATTAGACTCTTTTGATTGAATACAACGGGCCTAACAAAGTCTAAAGAGGCGGTTAGAACCGTCACACAATAGAAAGGTCTTTCAAGAGTTTTGATGATATTTGGGCAGCATATCTGCTAAACTGGGTATGGCGATCTACGGACAGAGTTTAACTAAGAGTGGTTAGAAAACCATTTTCTAAACAATCAAAACTCTCGCTTATTAGCTTAAGTGAGTTTCAAAATCCAATAGAAGGTAGAAAAAAGAAAAAAAGAAAGAAAGCAAAAGGAAAAAGAGAGAAGCCTTATGGGTACTGGCTTTTTAAAAAAGAGAGTTGGTGGCGACAGTCACCTTAAATAAGGCAAAAGGCAGATGGAATGTCCGCACTAAAGGCATTTCTTGGCTATCAAAGCGGTTCGGGCCACTCAAAGCGTGAAAATGACCTCTGGAAAAGCCATTATTTATAGGTAAAAGGAGACCCAACCAGCCCTATAGGGCCGATATACGTGTCGGTCATCGCGGGCTTTGCCAGTATGTTCCAAGTTTGCTTGACAACGAAAAAAAAGAACAGGTATAAAAAAAACATGGTTTTGACCTCGAGATAGTGTTAGTAGGGCTATCTAGATGATTCTAATCCAACCATGATCTATGTTTTGCTCACATCATCCCCAATTAGCGGGTATCATATCCAAAGATTGTCACATAGCAAATTTCTTTGCTATCCAGCGCTAGACAAACGAATTCGGTTTAACATAAAACTTGACATACGAGTCAAGTTTTTGATATAGCATTTTTTGGTATTTGCTCCCTAGATTTTTACATTCCCGGGTGGCCGGAACGAATACATTGTGTTTGGATCAAAAAGGTCGCCAAATTAGAGTCAAATTTGGTAAAAAATGACCTTAATTGATGTTGACATATTCATTTTCTGAGAATGAATACACACGTATTGTTAGACATTTAAAAATCATTCAAATATCACTTTTTGGATGAAAGTGAGTTAAAAATGGGTCATTAGACCTTTCTTGGAACAAAACCCTAATTCACGTGCTTCAAGCTTAAGCACGCGAAACGTCGCTCTTGAGATTCTGATTGATATTTTATTAAAAAAAGGAATTTAGAAAACATTACCTCGCTTTTTTGAAAGTCAACTTATTGGCCATGGATGCATCGGGTCCGATATCATGATATTTCACCATCGGATGCGGGTGATCCCGTCACTTTTT
Organism: Heliamphora exappendiculata; assembly: GCA_034768845.1. NCBI lineage: Eukaryota > Viridiplantae > Streptophyta > Magnoliopsida > Ericales > Sarraceniaceae > Heliamphora > Heliamphora exappendiculata. Next base: position 22,303 of record JAOTRH010013255.1, read on the forward strand.
TGAAAGTCAACCAATCATTAAAACCTTAACAAACAAAAAAAACAAACAATTAACATAATAGTGTCAGTAACTAATTAAACTCGGTATTATAAAATTATATTATTATTCAAATACCATCAGTTATTCCAAAATAAGAACCTTAGGTAAGCCAGTCCCTTACTTGTTTAGAGGATGCCATGAGGGGGGAAGCTAATGTGAAAAACAGCCCGCATAACAGTGAGACTGTAGAACTTAGGGTTCAAATCCCATCGTTCTTGAGATTCTAATTGATATTTTATTCAAAAAAGGAATTTAGAAAACATTACCTCGCTTTTTTGAAAGTCAACTTATTGGCCATGAATGCATCGGGTCTGATATCATGATATTCCACCATCGGATGCGGGAGATCCTGTCGCTTTTTTGAAAGTCAACCAATCATTAAAACCCTAACAAACAAAAAAACAAACAACTAACATAATAGTGTCACTAACTAATTAAACTCGGTATTATAAAATTATAATATTATTCAAATACCATAAATTATTCCAAAATAAGAACCTTAGGTAAGCCAGTCCCTTACCTGTTCAGAGGATGCCATGCGGGGGGGGGGGGGGGGGGGGG
>JAOTRH010013276.1:3472-22901 GCA_034768845.1 Heliamphora exappendiculata
TCAATCGTGAGCCACAACATCAGTATACTCAACTAAGCCAAAGCAAAATGAAGACAAGGCATACTTCAGTGTATGAAACACATCATCAAGCACCATATCAGCGAGTAATGCATAAGCCATGTCAAAGCCAATAGCAACTTCAAGTGCTGCAACGTAAGTCTCGGTTCCACATGCTTGGACCACTCTCCACCACAACCTTGCCTCAATTCCCTTACCACCATCAAGCCACCACATGATCCACTATGTTGCTAGTCTGTTACCACCACTATAAGCCTACCGCCGCTGTTATCACTACTACTGCCACCACCCTCATGTTGTCACCTCTCTCCCACCATCGTGCCACCATACCTATCATGTTACCATACCACCCCCCTCCACCATACCATCTCCATGCTACAACCACCGCTACTGCCATCATTATCACCACCATGCCCATTATGCCTCCATCATCCACCATCCACCACCATGATTCTACAATTACCATGACTGCCATAACCTCTTCATCACCACTACCACCATCATAACCTCATCTCTAATAACATCAATCATCATACAAAGCTCATGCATGAACCACAGCCACAGTATGTTCAACTCAATCGTGAGCCACAACATCAGTATACTCAACTAAGCCAAAGCAAAATGAAGACAAGGCATACTTCAGTGTATGAACCACATCATCAAGCACCATATCAGCGAATAATGCATAAGCCATGTCAGAGCCAATAGCAACTTCAAGTGCTGCAACATAAGTCTCGGTTAATAGGGAATCCAACAGCCAGGTCCAGAGAGAATCAAGCTATATTACTTAGTTAGTTCTGTTAAGGAGTTAGAAAATTGAGCGTAATGGGATTGCTGTATATAAATGTGTAATAAAAAACAGAGTTGTAGAACTTACTGAATTCAATTTCATTTCACCAAAAGTTCATCATGATATTAGAGCCAAACCTCTAACGAGAAATCAACCATGGTTTCATCTTCATCTTCTCCTTCAACATTCATGCTTCCTACGAACTTGAATCTGTTGATCTCTCATCTTAACTCATTAATCACTGTGAAATTAGATGGATCAAATTACATCGTGTGGAAGAATTAAGTGTTGAACATACTGAGAGCAACAAATCTAATTGGATACATTGATGGATCAACAGTGTGCCCAGCAGAACAAACACTTGATTCAATTCAAATCAGATATTAAATTCTGATTACACTCGGTGGAAAACCATTGATGCTCACCTATACAGTTGCATCTCAACAACACTTACTCCTCTAGTTTTCTCAACTGTGATTCATTGTAAGATAAGTAATGAACTTTGAAATGCATTGGAGAAAAGATTTACCTCACTCTCACGATCTCACATCTATCAATTAAAAATTAAGGTGAATAATGTTGTTAAAGGATCACAATCCATGAAGGCATATTTGAATCAGATTGGTGAAATTACCAAACAACTCTCAATTGCTTCATCACCCATGGATGATGAAGATCTGGTCTCAATCACGCTTAATGGACTACCAGACAAATATTCAACATTCAAGACAACAATTAGAACTATATCTGATTCAATCAAAATGGTTGATCTCAGTGCAATGCTATGTTCTGAAGAAATTCATGTCTAATCCAAGAGTATGCAAAGAATAGCTCAATCTGAGTTAACTATGGCATATTCGGTTTCGAGAAATGAATCATCACAAGTATTTTGTGGCTCATTCAACAAGAACAACAATACAAACTTTAGAGGAGCCAAATCGTATTATAGAGGAAATAATAACAGAGGAAATTTTCAAAACCCTAACCACCGGAGTATGAATCGCAGTTGAAGGTTTAGCTATCCAAACTCAAATTCTTCCATATTCTATCAAATCTGTGGGAAGCGAAACCATATTGCATTGAATTGTTGGTTTTGCGCGGATCCATCGTTCTAACCTGTGAATCAAGTTCCATCTAGTTCATTTGAAACATCTGGAAAATGAGCTTATTCTGCTATTCCGACCTCATATACTCAAAATTGGTATGTTGACTCTGGTGTTACATACCGCATGACGAATAACTTGGGCAATCTACAACAATATTAGCCATATCAAGGCGATGATCAAGTTACTTTTGGAAATGGCATTTCTGTACCAATACAACACATAGGCCATAGTATATTACCTACTCCATTTCACTCTTTCAAACTTAATCAGGTCTTGCATGTACCTAAACTCTGTTCTTCAATCTTTTTTGGACTAAATGCAATCCAAGTTTTCGGTCAAAGATTTGGGAAAATTGTCTTACTTACTTGGCATCAATGTCTCCCAATCTTCAAATGGTTTTTTCTTATCTCAAAAACAATATGCCATTGATCTCCTAGAAAATGCATGGATGACAAATTGCAAACCCTATTCCACACCAATGGCAGTCAAATCCTCTTCTTCCTCTTTCGATTCAACACCTTTTTATTAGCCTACTCTATATCGCAGCCTGGTTGGCACCCTCCAATATCTTACTATTACATGCCCAGATCTTTCCTATGCTATTAATCAAGCTTGCCAACATATGCATGCCCCCACTGTTAGCCATTTTAATCTCCTTAAATGAATTTTGAGGTATCTTAAATGTACCTTAGATTCTAGATTACAATTTTCTTCCGGCCCATTTACTATTCAAGCTTATTTCGACTCTGATTGGCCTGGAAATCCTTTAGATAGAAGGTCTACAACGGGTTTTTGTGTATTCCTTGGCCATAATCTCATCTTTTGATTTGCTAAGAAACAACCAATGGTTGCAAGGTCCTCTACTGAAGCCAAATATAGGCTTCTTGCTCAAACTGCAGTTGAGGTCACTTGGATTCATATGCTATTACAAGATCTGCATATCTCTCTTCCTTCCTCTCCTATACTATGGTGTGACAATCTCTCAGCCATTGCATTGAGTTCAAATCCAGTGTTCCATACTCGTTCCAAACACATCAAGGTTGACTATCATTACGTTCATGAACAGGTTGCTGCAAAATCTATTCTTGTTTGTCATATTCCTTCCAATCATCAATTGGCTGATCTTCTTACCAAACCCTTATCAATTTCGCGATTTCAACTCTTAAGCAACAAGCTTATGTCGATTTCACCATCTACTAGCTTGAGAGGGGATGATAACATTACTCAGCTCAATCATCATACAAAGCTCATGCATAAACCACAGCCAAAGCATGCTCAGCTCAATCGTGAGCCACAACATTAATATACTCAACTAAGCCAAGGCAAAATGAAAATAAGGCATACTTCAATATATGAACCACATAAGCAAGCAGTGCATAAGCCATATCAGAGCCAACAGCAACTTTAAGTCTAGAGAGAATCCAGATATATTAGTTAGTTCTGTTAAGGAGTTAGAAAAGTGAGCGTAATGGAATTGATGTATATAAATGTGTAATAAAAAATAGAGTAGTAGAAGTTACTGAATTCAATTTCATTTTCACCATAAGTTTACCAATCACCACCACCATACAACCACCACTATGCCATACACCACCCCTATGTTGTTGCCACTCGCATAATGCTACAACCACCTCCATCACTATTGTTGCCACCCCCAATCTCCACCTTCCCCCCTACAATAGCTATAACTACGCCATCACTTTGGACGCCATCATAACCCCATCTTCACCACCATACAACTATAGCTATGCCATCACCTCATGTTGTTGCAACCACTTCAATACCACAACCACATCAGTCACCACTACCCCTACCCCAACCCCCCACCATACCACTACCACTACCATCGGCCACCATGTCACCACCTCCACATTTGCCATACCACTACCACCACCATCATGTCAGCATCCTCACCATGCCACTACTATCACTCCACCACTACCGCCATAATATAAAATTTTAAAAAATATTAAAAATAATACATTTCAAATACAAATTTATTGTGCATATGAAATAATTAGTTTTAATTTACCACTTAAGTTCTTTATCAATTTGTTTTTAACTTAAACAATTCAGGATTCAATTTTTAGCACTTGATTTTCAGTTTTCATATTTTAGTTTTCAATTTTATCAAACACCACTAAAATAATGAAAAAGTTTATTAAAAACAAAAATAAACAAATAAGCAAATAAATAATTATCCCTAACAGAGCTTGGTAAATTAGTTTTTTTTTTAATTCTACACTTGAACATAAGAAAAAAAAAGAAAAAAGTTAAAGTCAAACATATATCAATTTTTAAGTCACAATTGGAAAAAAAATTTAAAACAATTAAATGTCAAATTACATATATCAATTTTTAAGTCGCTTTATTTAAATTCTCACCATATTTAAAAAAAGACAATTACTTATATATTTAATAGTGTATTTACTAGAAATGTTAATTATATATAAATATTATAATTAATTATACGAAGAATTAATATTATCTAACTACAAATAAAGAATAGAAATTAACATGTTATCTAAACAATTAATTCAAAAAATCTTAACTTAAAAGTTAATTTAGTTCGTGATCTCAATTCAAACCAGCTTTTAGCTAAAAAGAGAAAGAAATATATGTCTTTTAAGTTGGTTACCAATTAAGACTGAAAAATTAAAATATGCCTATGACAGGTCTGTCGAAATGTCTTTTTAACGGGTGATAATTTGCTTAAAATAGGGGTTTCTTTTTTACCCAAGATGTGTAAGGTGTGGACAAGATCTTGAAATGATTAATCATACTTTAATGGGTTATGAATAGGAGGATAGTATGGATAATAAGATTCTTTTCCTAAGGTTTAAAAATTTCAAGAATTGGTTCAGAGAAGTGTTGTTGGCCTTTGATACAGATTTTTGTAGTAGTTTCACAATACTAGCATGGGCAATATGATTTGATAGAAATAATATTATTCATAATTGGAAAAGAGCAATCCGAGTGAAGTTATCGATGTAGCAAGAAGATACAAAGGCCTTTTTAATGAAGCTAATGGGGGAGAAATGATGGGACATGGGCAACAAAACCCACCTGTCAAAAGCCAGTTGAAAACATCTTCAAAATTAATATCCATGGCAGCACATATCAGTTGGGTGAAATTTTTGGGATTGTATTGTCATACGAGATCATTCCAGAACATAGAGTTGAGGAGTCTTTGAAGCCATGGCTGCTGGCTATTTTCACTAGTGATGGAGGATAAAACTATGGGCTTGGAGACCAGCCCAAGATAGACAGGTCCAAGACTTGTCTCAAAAGATCGGACAATTGAGTGCTAGGCCCACAATGAGTTTGGACCTTCCCAAAAAAGGGGGAGCCTACAACACTCAGGCCCAAGTTGGCCCCAGACGAACCAGATAACTCAAAGAGATTCCATTCCTAATACAAATTGTTCGAAAATGGAGAATCTAGTATCCTAAGGCAATTTTGATTGCCTCTGGATAAGGAAAAATATCAAAAAAAGATAAGATGTATAGTTCTAAGAGGACTCAACCTCTTTGGTTTCAACCTTTATATAAAGGAAGGCACTCCATGCCCCCAGGTACGTAATTATGAACCTAATTCTTGATTAAAAACCTCTAAGAGAGAAATCTAACTTAAACGTCAGAGTGCTTCCAAGTCAAACTAGACCGGAAAGCACTAACGGTGTTCTTTGCCTTGTAGAAGTTCGGGGAAGGCGCTAGCAGCCTCTAGTGAGTTTGGCAACTAAGGAGTTTAGTCCATATTCTGTACGGTATCATCATATTTGAACTAATTTGTTTGGTTTTGATTGTGCCATATAGTTTACAGTGTGGACAACTAGCAACGGAGGTTAGGTCATTTATTTTCACTTCAACAGAAACACCCCCTTCGTTTTTTAAAGTGTTTGATTAGGTTTTTTTACTCTTCAATCAACATCAGTTTTCATTTTGATTCAGTCCAAAACTATATAGAACACACTTGTTAAACTCTCCCAAAACCTTCAAACCCTAATTCCATGTGTTAGACAACCATCTAGGGTTTTAAAATGCCACCTTTTTTTCAACCCAAACCACGAAATTCCCCAAATACGAAATGCCACCTTTTAAATTCAAGTCTTGCTTTGTTATTTTCTTGCCCTGTTTTTAATTTATTTCTTTATTATGCTTCTTCTTGACCTAAAATTAATTGTTTGTCACATATCTTTACTTTTCTGGACATAAATCAAAAGTGGAGAGATAGCTATGGATTCAAATGTAGTAGTTGAAGAAGCAGGTATGTTTATTTATAAATATACATAGATCTTCTATAGATATGTATTTCTTTAGATGTTAATTACTTTAAAATTGTTTTTTTTTTTCCAGTATTATTCTTTTTCTTCAAATAGCATGTACTCTGTTTAAATATAATGATATTTTTTTTTATGATTTTGTAATTTATGTAGATAAAAATGCTTCAGTTGACTTTTTATCTAAACAAGAAAAAAGTTTTGAGTTAAAAATTTGAATGATTGCTAATAGTGAAGATGAAGCCTTTTGACATGTATAATAACAATGCATATTACAAGGGTTTTGGTGTTCGAAAATGAAAAACCCCGTTTGAAAAGATTAATTTACACTAATTAATTTAATCAAAGATATCTAATGCCACAAATAGATAAAAATAAATAAATAAATAATCACACAATCAAAAATAAAGCAATCATAACCACACATGAGATAACGATTTTTACGTAGAAAATTATAATCTGAGTAAAAATCACGGGACCAATCCTGGTTTAGAAAGATCAAACACTATTAAAATGTTAGTTATAAGAAATCTTATAAACTCTCATTGAATCCATAGCATATGGTAGTTAGTCTATCATTGCTGAAACCACATACACCAATTCTATGCTTAACTACCATTAGAATATACCACTGGATTTCAGATGCTGACGGAATTCACCACTAAATTTTGAACGCTTAAGAATCCGTTTAAGCAACTTCACGAACTCGAACGAATTGTTGAATATTTGAATCCTTGATGATTAAATTGAGCGTGCAGAAACTAAAAGATCATCAAGTGAGTTGTTGACTAGCTTGGGATGCTTCTTGATCAACTAGAGACACCTTGGCGGCTAGGGTTTATAAAATAAAGAAGAGGCACAAATTACAAAACCCTAGCAGCCCTTTTATAATAGTCTCCCCAAAATCCTAGCTAATGCTGCACTTAAAACAATGTATGCGTATGAACTGTTTGATCGATCAAGTCAGTATTATAGCATTTTGTTGTAGAACATGAGATAATGAGAGCTTGACTGCTCAATCGGTCTTTTAACTGTTCGATCGGTCAAGTCAGTGTTGTAGCATTTTGTTGCAGAACATGAGATAATGAGAGCTGTTGTTAACTGCTCAATTGACCGCTCGATCGATTTGTCGAGCGGTTTGACACAATTTGCAATTTTTTGACATTTTTCTGCTCCATTTTCGCTACGCTACAATAACAAATAATAATTTCAAAGAATAAGTGTCAAAATATCAAAAAAATAAAATATAAATAGTTTTTCACAAATTTGCCAAAAAAATAAATGAATCAAAAACAAATAAACCGGAGGCTTAAAATTCCTAACATTCTCCCACTTTGACAATTCTGTAACAAAACCAATTAAGCCAAATAATCTAGCTTACCAAGCCATAAAAAACCAATTACACTAAACACACATACGGCACGACAAATATAAAAAAAGAACTAATACGACACAAACTTATTAACAAAAAATAAACTCCCCCTCACAAAAAACTCAAAAAAATTTAAAATAAATTATACCTACACCCCTTGTATTTAAGGGTAATAACACCGACACCCAATTTATTCTCTGAAATATCACCGTACTCATGTATATTTTTATTTTTGTAACATTTAGGTCTAAAAGTTAACTTTTGTTAACTTTTCAAACAGAAACGTTGTTGAAACAATTTTTTTAATTTTTTTAGTTTTTTTCTTTAATTAAAAAATCTTATTTAAAAATTTCTAATTAAAAAGAATTACTAAATACAAAAATAAGTAACATAAAATTTAATTTATCAAAATTAAAAACTTAAAAATAAAAATAAATTAATAAATTAAATTTTATGTTACTTATTTTTGTATTTAGTAATTTTTTATTTTTTTAATTAAAAATTTTTAAATAAGATTTTTTAATTAAACAAAAAAAAACTAAATTTTTTTTTAAAAATTGTTTCAACAGTGATGCACAGTAATTTTTGTTCAAAAAGTTAACGAAAGTTAATTTTTGGATCTAAGTGTTACAAAAATAAAAATATAAAAGAGTGCAGTGATATTTCAAATAATAGATGGACACCAGTGTTATTACCCTTAAATACAAGTGGTGTAGGTGTAATTTACCAAAAATTTAACACTCCCCTTAACAAAACCTTCAAGCTTCTATCACCCATTTTTTGTCACGAATTGACAAACACAACAAAAATAAAAATAAATAAATCTTTTTAAATAGAGAATAAGATTAAGCAACAAGTACAAAACATATGTACATTCAACATGTTTGAAATCACAAATTCTAGTCAAATTAACCAAAAACATACGCAGAGTTCGAAATAACCTATGCTTATATATGGAAGAACAAAATCAGAGTAGATTTTATATGAAATAGTGTGTGTGTGTGTGTGTGTGTGACTTAACACAATTTCAGGTTTCAAGATCAAATCTTATATGGGATCTATATGGATGAATCATATTTATTTATTCGAAATCAAGAAATTTACAAAATCAAATCAACCTTGACCCAATTCACTTTATAGAATAATTCTCTCTCAACTAAAGATTGCATAATTTTTCATTCTTTTTCTCTTTTCTTTTTCTTTTATTTTTTTTTCTATTTCTTTTTCTTTTCTTTTCATGCTTTTATTGGTGACTTTCACACTAATATGAACGAAAATGTAGGGTTCGCATAAATAACCATTTCCTCAAACTAAACATACGCAAACAAAAGCAAGAGGGAGTTTAAACATTCAGTTCAAGTGCGTTGCCACCATGAGGTCATTTTGTGAAAAACTATAGAAAACTGAAAAACAAGGAAGACCCATAAAAAAATTTGATCCCAAGTTCAGAGGATCCCTACATCTATCAACGTTCAAGTGGTGTGTAGAATAGACTCAACTCTGGATACATTCCATCCAGTATGAACTAAATTATCCAAAAATCAATGTGGTATTTAATCTCAAAGTCCTAAACTGTGGTATTTCAGCCAAATAAAATAATGCAAAAAAATTGTACCCACACATAAAGTTCCCCACATTTTTTATATTCGAACAAAGACACCAAAAAAATCAAACAGACAACCCAAAAAAAATGCGACAAGACAAAAAAAGACTAAGGACTACGATTAACTAAAAAGCTGTCAAGATCACTTTTTTTTACCCAAACTTTCTTGATTTTCAAATACACAAATTTTGGGATAGAAATCTATTTTTTCCTAGGTCGATGTGGTATGTCAAATTTAGACTTATAATGCTCAATCTATTTAGTGCAGTGAGGTCTAATTTGTCCATTTATTCCACAATGATAACAAATAGGCAGAAAACTTTTGATACTTTTTCAATTTCATGCAATCAAGACATATATAACCAGCAATACCACATTAATGACAGATTGAGATAAATTTAGCTGTTCTTATCTCACTATATAAAATGGTGGATTTACTCGTCTTATGTTGCCATTTTGCATTGACTTTTGCTGAAGGACCATCAACCGTTCTTTTTGGGCTCATTCCTTTAACTACTTCTGCTTTTATAAATTTTGGTGCAGATCTAGGTTGAGTTCGATGTGGTATGTCAAATTTAGACTTATAATGCTCAATCTATTTAGTGCAGTGAGGTCTAATTTGTCCCTTTATTCCACAATGATAACAAATAGGTAGAAAACTTTTGATACTTTTTCAATTTCATGCAATCAAGACATATATAACCAGTAATACCACATTAATGACAGATTGAGATAAATTTAGCTGTTCTTATCTCACTATATAAAATGGTGGATTTACTCGTCTTATATTGCCATTTTGCATTGACTTTTGCTGAAGGACCATCAATCGTTCTTTTTGGGCTCATTCCTTTAACTACTTCTGCTTTTACAAATTTTGGTGCAGATCTATGTTGAGTTCGCTGGCTAATCTTTTCCTTTTATTTGAACGATTTTCTTGACGACACACTAGCAAATCTATGTCCATACTTGTCAGTCACTGTCTTTTGTGATCCAAGCATGTCATCCAAAGCCTTAGTACCTATATTAAATATTTCAAAAGTAGATTGAGCATTTAACATATTTTTTTTTCAAATCTAAGGCCTTCATACTAGATCCAAGCATGCAACTCTTTTTTAAGAAATTCAATCCTAGTTTGTCTTTGACTCAATTCAGACAAGTTATTTTTTTATTTTTCACATTTTGCAAGTTTTTTACACAAAATTTCTCTGTCTAATTTTAGTTTCACAATTGGGTTTGAGTTTTAGTTAGCTTCTGCAAGACACTATCTTTTTTTTTCACACAGTTTGAACTTATTAATAATTTACAATTCTGCTTGACCGACAAATAGCTCTCATTATAAAGCTTGTTATCAGTTTGTTGTAGAGTTTCTCTATCCTCATTGTCACTAACCTCTTCACCCTCTTCTTCACCTGAATCACTTTATTCTTCACTCGAGTTATTTTCTTAAACAGAAACAACAAAGGCAATAGCATTGTCATCACTATAATTAGGCTCATTCTCATCACTCGTGTCGAGTTCACTCTTGTCATCCCAAGTGACAATAAATCCATTTCGTTTCTTTCTAAGAAGGTTCGGGTATTTTTTTAACCATATGTTTATATCATTTGCATTCATAGCATTAGATTTCAAAAAAATGGCCTTTCGACCCTCTTTTAAATAAAGTTGGACATATTTTTAACTTTCTCTTTATCGTGTCTCTTTTGAGATTTTTCCTCCAAATTCGGGTTTTTATTTTTTTAAAAATTTTTGAACTTTTTTACAAAAATACTTATAATCTCAAGGTCTAAATTATCATTAAAGTCACTTACAGAACCTTGAGCTAAAGAAAACGTCAAATTTTTTGAAGCCTTTTTTATTTTAAAATTTTAGCTCATAGGTTTGAAAGCTTTCAACTAAACTTTCAACAGAAGTAAAGTCAATATTTTTACTTTCCTCTATTGCTCTGACTTTTGGTTAGAAACGTTCGAATAAAGATCAAAGATTTTTTTTGAATAGTTTTAGAATATGAATTTTTTTTACTAAAATTAAATGAGGCATTCACAATATCACTTAATTTTGCGTAAAAATCATCAAAGCTTTCATCGTCTTTCATACGTAAAGTTTGAAAACTAATGGTAAGACGTTGAAGTTTTGAGATTTTTACTGTTTTAGTCCCTCCACAAGTGATTTGAAGTATGTCCCATGCTTCTTTAGTCAAGTCGCATGTACTTACTTTGCGAAAATCATTTTGTGTGAATTCACTAAAGATAGTGCTCATGGCTTTGGTATTTTAACATGAATCATCAAAATTACCTCTGTCCCATCTAGCTATGGGCTTATAAACGATTTCACCGTCAACTACATTGGTGGGAAGCTTGTAACCCTTAACAACAGAAAGCCAGACTCGTTCAAAAAAGGTAATTATTGCCGTCAAGAAGAGGTTATCTACCAGTCGAGGTGCCTTCTCTTAAAAAATTCATTTATTGCAAATCAATCAATAGATCACACTTTAAATTTTTAGTAACCTGCTTTGATACCAATTGAAAAGTCCCGTTTGAAAAGATTGATTTGCACAAATTAATTTAATCAAAGATGTCAAATGCCACAAATAGATAAAAAACTAAACAATCACATAATCGAAAACAAAGCAATCACAACCACACATGGGACATCAATTTTTATGTGAAAAACTCCAACCTGGATAAACATCATGGGACTAATCCTGATCTAGAAAGATCAAACACCATTAAAACGTTGGTTACCAAAAATCTTACAAGCCCTCGTTGAATCCACAACCTTTGGTAATAAGTCTATTCTTACCGAATTCACGTACGCCAACTCTGCTCTTGACTGCCGCTAAAATTCACCATCGGACTTTGAACACTTGAGAGTCCACTTAAAAAACTCCACGAACTCAAACGGGTCGTTGAAGATTTAAATCCTTGATGATTGAATTGACTACGTGGAAGCTAAAAGATCATCAAGTGAGTTATTGACAAGCTTAGGATGCTTCTTGATCAACTAGAGGCTCCTTGGCAGCCAGGGTTTACAAAATAAAGAGGAGGAACATATTACAAAACCATAGCAACCTTTTTATAGTAGTCTCCTAAAAACCCAAGCTAACGCTGCACTTAAAATAGTGTGCGCGTACGGACCACTTGATTGGTCTTTTGACCGCTCGATCGGTCAAGTCAGTGTTGCAGCATTTTATTGCACAACATGAGATACTGAGAGCTGTTGTTGACCACTCGATGGACCGCTCAATCGGTCTGTCAAGCGGTATGACACCGCTTATAACTTTTCGATGTTTTTCTGCTCTATTTTTGCTATGCTGCAATAACAAATCATAACTCTAAAGAATAAGTGTCAAAATATCAAAGAATAAAATATAAATAATTTATCACAGATTTGCCAAAAAAATAAATGAATCAAAAAGAATTAAACCAGAGGTTTAATGGCTTAAAATTCCTAACAAAAAGATGAAAAAACTTACAAAAAGTGCACAACAAAGCTGATTGGGCATAGTTTTGCGTTTTCAAGAGAAGGGTTTAAAGAATTTACTAATTCTACTAAAGAGAAAAAATATGGTAGGTTATGTTAGGGATTTTGTCTTTGGCCCTATTCGTTTTTAGTTTGACAAATTTGTGTTAAATTATTATTTAAATTATTTATATTTTATTCTTTGATATTTTGATAGTTGTTCTTTGGAGTTATGATTTGTTATTGCAGCAGATTGAAAACGGAGCGAAAAAATATTAAAAAACTGCAAGCAGTGTTAGACCAATCGACGAACCGATCGAGTGATTGATTAAGCAGTCAGTACTCTCAGTTTCTTCTTTTTTATGCACAGGGCTACACAGAACTGACTCAAAAGAAAAAAAAAATATTGCAAGTCAATCAAGACCGATTGAGCGGTTGAAACGCACGACCAGTTTAATGAGCAGCCAACTGCTAAGGTTTTGAAGGATGTTATATATATAGGTTACTTGGGTTTCTTAAATAGTCCCTCCATTATTATAGTTATAATCCCTAGCAACACTACGAAAATAGAGCAAAAAAATGTCAAAAAGTTTCAAGCGGTGTTAAACCGCTCGACGGATCAATCGAGTGAGGGATCTAGCGGTTAGTTAGAGCTCTCGATTTTTGATCTTTTATGCATAGGTCAGCACAGAACTGACTCAGAAGGCAAAAAATACTACAAACCTATCAAGACCAATAAATCGATCAAGCGATCTGTATGCGCAACTAGTTTAATGAGCAGCCAACAACTAGGGTTTTGAAGGGTGTTATATATATAGGCTACTAGGATTTCTTAATTAGTGCCTCCATTATTATAGTTATAATCCCTAGCTACCACAGAGTCTCTCAGTTGATCAAAAACCTTCCAGTCTAGTCAACTGCTACTTGATGATCATATAGCTTATGCGCGTTCAAGAACATCATCAAGCCAATCAAATCTTTAACGTTTTTGTTGAGTTTGTGGAGTCTCTTGAGTGAATTCTCAAAGGTTAAAGTTTGGTGGTGAATTTCATCAGCATTTGAAATTCGGTGGTAGATTCTAAAGGCAGTCAAACACAGAATTGGTGTACATAGACTCGATAGGAGTAGGTTTAGATTCGTAGGTTGTGGATTAAATAGTGGCCTGTAAGATTTCTTTTAACCAACGACTTATTGTAGTGCTTATCTTTCTAAACCTAGATTGGTCCCGTAATTTTTATCTAGTTTGGGATTTTTCACATAAAAATTTCCGTTTCATGTGTGGTTGTGATTGTTTTATCTTTTTAGTTATTTTTTGTGGTGTTTGGCTTTTTTAATTAAATCAATTAGTGCAAATCAATTTATAAATAAAAATTTTCAATTGGTATTAGAGTAGGACACTTTAAATATTTTTAAACTTTGTTATAAGTGTGATTCTTAGTTGATTTACAATAAATAGATTTTTTTAGAGAAGGCGTCTCTACTGGTAGACCACCTCTTTTTGACAGATCATACTATCCGTTTTGGAAAGTCAGAATGAGAGTCTTTTTCAACACCCATGGCATTACCAAAACTTGTCCCTAGGCAAGATTGCAACCTTTGCACTCGGTCAATTCAAAATTTCAATTCTTGGACTCCTTTTCCTCTCTCTCTCTCTCTCTCTCTCTCTCTCTCTCTCTATATATATATATATATATATATATATATTGTAGCACAATTGGTCAGTCCTTGAATTTGTTCTTAAATGGTCACTGGTTCAAATTCTTTCAAGCTATTGGAGATTTGCTCAGTTGTTAACTTTAAGATCTCGGGATTAGTCGAGGTGCGTGCAAGCTGGTCCGAACATCCAGTTACAAAAAAAAAAGTATTTTGATGCATATAGGATATGCTTGGAATGTTTAAAAAGCTTAATTTTTAAACGGCTTAGTTTTTCTTTTTTAAAAAATAAAAAAAATAAAAAAATAAGATTGTTTGGAATAATATTTATAGTAGGTTTAAAATATCTAATATGTTTTTACTTTTACTTTTAAATTGTAGTATATAGGATATTAGCACGAATTTTTTAATTTTTGTGAGAATAGTTGACTTTTATAATTGGAAGCATTATAGTCCTTTGACTAAAAAAAAAGTGTTTGGGACGTGCAAATGATTTTTTTCTTGATTGTTTTTTAAAAAGAAATAGTTAGTAGCTTTTTAAAGATGCTGGACATTATACATTAAAAGCAGATATTTTTTTGGGCTTTCAGCTAAAGTTCTAAAAAAATAAGTTTTAACATGCAAGATCTATCAACAAAAATTTTAAGTGAAAGGTCCAATTGTGCGATTTCTCTCAAAAATACTTTAGAAACAGATAAATTTATCTGTTAGGTATAAATATAAATTTATCTGTTTAATATTCATCTGTTTCATATGCAAACAGATAAATTTATCTGTTAGGTATAAATTTTTATATTTATACCTAACATATAAATTTACCTGTTTGCATTTGAACACAAATTTATCTGTTTGTATATTTATGCTTAATAAATAAATTTATCTGTTTGCATATGAATACAAGTAATGCAAACAAACAAATTTATCTATCTGCTTATTTATGCCTAACAGATAAGTTTATCTGTTTACGTATCAACACAGATAATGCAAACAGATAAATTTATCTATTTGCATATTAACACAGATAATGCAAACAGATAAATTTATCTGTATTCTTTATACATATTTTGAAAAAAAATAGATAAATTTATTTGTGTTCCTTATGCGTGTTTTTAATAAAAAATTAATAAATTTATCTGTATTTTTTATACATGTTTTGAAAAAGTATAGATGAATTTATATGTGTTCTTTATACGTGTTTTTAATAAGACAGATAAATTTATCTGTATTCTTTACATGCGCCTTTAATAAAAGATAAATAAATTTATCGGTATTCTTTATACATATTTTGAAAAGATACAGATAAATTTATCTGTTCTAGGGTATTTTTGTCATAAAATGATCTTGCGTGTTAAAAACTTTTATGCGGATAGACATTGTTTGTTAAAAAATCTTATGCTAAATAAAAAATAATAAATAGCCTATAAATTAAATTGTTAACTAATTATTTATTTATTTATTTGTAAAAAAGTCAATTTTTAAGCTATGCCCAACAAGAGGCATAGTGAGGTAGTCAGCAATTTTTGTGGTGCAGTTAGAATCACCCTAACTTAACACAGTTTTAGTTTTCTCTTGTATTACATAAAATACTACTTCCTTTCATTATCAAAATACCAAAATTACCCTTCATCTAACCAAACTTCATGTCAGCAACAAGGGCTTTCCTGGAATTCAATATTTGAAATTCCCAACCGTTGACAAATTCAAACTCAAGACCCCTGAACACAGCCCCTTGTATCATGGATGACTACTTCAAAAATGTGCTTTGATCAACACGTAAGTTCATTTTCATTCAAAATGTTTCACCTAAAGCCCAACCTGACTTCAATGCTATAAATACTCCAAACCCCTTCACTCTTTTTCTCTCATCCCCATTTTCAAGCACCATAAGCTCCTACTAGTTGCAAAAAAAAAAAAAAAAAACCACACACACACTTACACAAAACACCTCCCTCCACACCCTCATCAAAGAGATACAGTCTGATTTCGGGCCAGTTCGGTTCCGTGTTGAAGATGAAGTTCTAGCGACAAACTGCTCTTTTGATCATTTTGGTCACCTTTGTTGCCATTTTGTACCACGCCAGTGTTGGGGCGACAAGGGTGTTGCCAGATGATTTTTCCGGGGGAAATCACCTTGAAGCATACCAATTAATGTACAAGAAGGCGAACCTCACCATGGCAAGTTGGCTTGAGCGGTTGCTGTCGGGACCTAGCTAGTTTTAAAGATCCGAGTAACTGAAAGAGTTATAAAAGTATTTAAAGGCCATCAACAAAAAAGTATACGATTTGGTGGTTTTTATATATAGGAAATAGCATACGGGATATAAGTGTAAATGATTGAACAAGATTCTTTTACTTTTATTATTTGAGAAAATCTTAATTAATTTTCTCTCTTCCTTTTTTCTATGAGCAATGTTATACAGATTGTTTTACTATAAATCTTGTATTTGGTATAGTTTTTTACCTTTTTCAATACGTTTTTTATTTGTTTTTAGTATTTTTTCACCATTAGTCTATAAAGACATAGTTTTTTATATTTATCTCATCATAACTAATTAAAAAAATAAAATAATTTTTGACAAAAAATAGAAAAAACTACCCACACTAACATCTCTTGAGGTATGAAAATAATACAAGTCCTACATTTTTTAGATAATTAAATTGACCGATCCCATAGTAATTAAATCTTTACAACACTTTAACCCCGGACCTTAAATGTTTCTTAGGTTTATGGACAACAAGTGAGTTATTATTTTTTGTAACACTAAAATACTTAATCTTTTATTTATTATAAAAAAATAAAATCTCTACACATATACCCAAATAACATATTGCTAATGTGAATAAATATATATATATTTTTAAAATAAAACACGCTATCTATCATTTAAGTGAATAATGTTTTTGTGAAACCAAATATCCATTCATGTTCCTCATGTAAATTTTCAAAACTTAGCAATCAAATAAGGCTTTTCAGATCAAAAGGCATCGGCATGCCACCTTTGCCCAGTTGCAGCCACCAACCACCAGTATGGCGCTGCACCACTTTCCACTGTCTACCATCGCAATAAATTTTACGTGATTCGATAATTTGATAATTTATTTACGTCAATGGGTGATAAAATTCAATATATAGAGAAAGAATTACAAAACACTCGATTCTCATAAATTTTTTCTCTCAAACAACTTGCACACAAATAATCTGAGACTACATTTATATTTATAGGAGAAAAATGTTACCTAATCTAATTATACTTGTGCAAACCACAATCTTCAAAACTTTTTAAAAAATTAAATTGTTGTGGCTAAAATTTAGTAACATGACATATTAGAAATCTATTTCAACTCAAACAGAATTTGAGTAAAAAATTCTCAACACTCACAATCAATCGCAGTGCATGCCTTTTATATTGCCATAGCGCCATCCACCACACCAATCGCTGACATCGCCGTTGCACCTCCAATAATTGCCATCGCTCAATCCATTTCGTACTGCTTACACTTTCCACCACCATTGTGCCATCCTTTCCAAGTCAATTTTGCCTTCCCCAGTCGGTGCGCCAATGTCATACACGCCAACTACTGCGCCAACACCGCTTTCCACAGTCATCGTGCTAGCACCACCAACGTCATCACTACCTTCGTTATCCACTTTGAGAGAGAAAAGAGGGGAAAGAGATTAAAAGAATGATATAAAATGGACAAATTATAAATTTGAATAATGTGCCAGTGAGTATAAATTTGACAAAGCTTTGTAATGTAATAAGAAAATATAGATAATGGTGAGAGAGGTGGTGGTGGGAAAGAGAAAGAGATGGTGGGCTTAGGGATAGGAGGATTGAAAAGAGTATTTCAAGCATTTGCAAATGGTACAAAGGATAAAAAATAATTATGCATACTCTATTAATTCAGTTTTTTCTTTGTTGTTAATGAAGGGGAGGTCAATATAATTATTCAAAAAGTATGGAGCTCGCTGTACTTTTGTTATACCCCAGGAAAAATTAATGTAATTTACCCAGAAAAGTTGTGATAACACAAAAAACCAGGTAATGCCTTTAAGTGGTTTGGAACTTTTGGCCATCTATAGTAAATTGTTCTCAATTTTATCCCAAAAATATACCTCTTAAATTTTGAAGAAAAGTTTTAAAAAATTAAGATAAAATATAAAAACAACAAAATATTTTTAAAAAAATACCATTCCAATTATATTTCCCAACTGAACACAAATTTCTGCAAGACACCACTTGACAATTCAAGTGGGTACACAACAACTAATCATAGAAGTCTGTGCTTCTTATTGCTAGGTATAACACCAACACAAAAGTGATTGGCCTTATATCACCCAATCACATTTTATAAAAGGCATTGCATGCAAAAATTGGGTTAGACATAACACAACAAATTTGTCCGGTGACAAAATTTACCCAAAAAATTATTCAATATTGCATGTGACAAACGGCAGGCCACGCACTCCGAACTCTAACAAATTTTTATTAATAATTTACATATTATAATTTGTAATAAAAATTATGATTATTTAGTAAATCTTGTAACTTGTAGCTGAAATAAAAAAAAATAATTATAAATTGTAGCAGATACTGTAAACATTTAAAAAAAATTGTAATTTATAGTATACATATAGATATTATTGTATTGTTTAGGTCAAAACTTAAACGTCGTGCCAATCTACAAGGCCAAGTTGTTGTTAGATTTTTTTTTATCTTTAATAATTTTTTTTAAAACTATTGATCCATATTTGAAGCCAAAATTCATTTTTTTCATCTTTAGTAAAAATATTTTGAACTGTGATTAATTTTTTTAACTTCTTTTACTTTTACTTATTAACAATAATCAAAATAGTAAAAAAATAATCAAAACATGAAAAGATTATAAAAGATGAATTTTCATTTTCTTTAAATAACACTTTTAAGAGAGGCCAAATAACTCAAATTGGGATCTTCCATACTTCAGTTTTAGCTCTCTTCATCGTCTCTTAACCATTTGAACAATTTAACAAAGGGTAAATTTCACTGACCTCCCATGAGAAATTTGACAAAAATAAAAATTTTTCATATGATTTCAAAAATTATATTAACACCCCATTAGATTTGATTTTAACATCAAATAGACCCAAACTGTTACAATTTCCATT
>JAOTRH010013287.1:5893-22900 GCA_034768845.1 Heliamphora exappendiculata
TCATTGGGCCCACAATTAACTTCCACCAACATTAATATATATTATCTAATTTTTCTATGTAATTTAGTATGGCATTTTATGCACAAGAAATTATTTTATAAAATAGCAAAATATATATTTTAAGTAGAACAATGTTGACTTATCTTTATTTATATAAATAAAAGATAAGAATAACACACTTAATATGCATTGAATATTTTTATTTATCAAAAATATTACATGTTATTGTCTACGTGGTTGGATTCATAGCATTAATTTATATTACTGTCAAATATTTACACTGAAGGACAAGCCTCTATCTCCCCTTGCTACTGCATGTTTAGATATATATAGGTCCGTATGTAATTCATTGGGCCCACAATTAACTTCCACCAACATTAATATATATTATCTAATTTTTCTATGTAATTTAGTATGGCATTTCATGCACAAGAAATTATTTGGTAGTTTTATTATTTACGTAGTGTGTTTTATTTTATAAAATACTAAAAAATATTTCAAGTAGAACAATGTTGACTCACCTTTATTTGTACAAATAAAAGACAAGAATGGTGCACTTAATATGCATCGAGTATTTTTATTTATCGAAAGTATTACATGTTATTGTCTACATGGTACACTGAAAATACCTGATAATTTGCCCCCATCCACATAATGTACGTGTTCATAAAACACCGACATTTTATCTATGGGTGAAAATTTCTATCACGACACGTTAACACGATTTGAATCTTACACGAAGTAAGAGGGTTAGAATCGACTATTTCGACACGAAATTAAAAAATAACATGACCCAAAAACACGTTTAATAAATAGGTTGGATTAATGTTGAACCCGTGTAACCCGAAAATGACCCATCTAACACGTTTAATTTTCGTATCAACCCGATATACGACACAAATTCGAAACATGTTAAAAACACCTATATAATCTGGTTATATGCCAATTATAATTATGTTATGCATTGTAGAAGAAAAATTAAAACTTTTGGAAGAAAAACTCAAAGTCTTTGCCCATAATTAAAATTGGACTATGTTATTGTTATTTAAAAGTTTAATCAATTATCAAGTTTACAAAAAAATTAAAAGATAAAATAATATTCGAAAGTCCAAACAAGTGAGACGAGACGACTTCTCACTTCTCAGTCTATCAAGTCTCATTTTTACCCTTTACCAATTATAGTTTACCCCACAGTTTTGCTTTCGCTATCGCATCAACTTGCAATTAAATTAACTCGCAATTAAATTGAAGCCTAAAGCTCATCGTCGTCGCAACAACCATTGCCGTCAATGCTCCTTGTCATCGTCAAAATCCAATTGATGTCGAAGGTTAATCGAACCTCGTTGAGTCGTTGACGAACTCCAATCCCCGACGAACTCCACTCGTCGACTTCTTTTTCACGCTTCATTTCAATCTCACACCATACGCAGATCGAAGAAAGAAAAATATAGGATTTTTATAGCACACAAAAAGGACAACGAAAGGCTTTTTTTTTTCTTTTTTCCCTTCAACGATCTCTCTTCTTTCTTAATTTGAACTGTTTTCATATTAATTTCTTTCTAATTTTTTATCTTTAATTCATTTTTGCAATCCTAGTGTCTAAAATTGAGCGGTTTTGCTTGCATTGATCTTGAATTTATGAAATCAAAATAGATTTTTAATATTATGTTCATGTTAATTTCTTCTTAATGATGTGCTAATGTTAAAAGAAAGCTGTGTTCATGTTAATATCTTTTTGTAGATTATTTGAAACTTTTTATTTATTATCATTTATGTAATTTTATAATTAAAATATGTATAAAATTAAAAATATAAATTTGTTCTTAAACATGTTGTAAACAGGTTAACACATTTTATAAGCGGATAGTGCTAGTGTTAAGATAAATGACGCATTCAGTTAAATGAGTAGGGTTAGTGTTGAGAGATTTTCGACACGAACCCGATACGACACGACATGGCACGATACTCACTCCTAATTTTATCTAAGGATAGCAATTTTTCTACATCCTCGATAATAAACGGAGTGGGAATGGTAGTTGCTTCCCCTTTTCATTTTTTCTCGCCTCCCGATTACATAAAATAAATATTTTTTAAAATATAAATATACACACACACACACACACACATATATATATATATATATTAAAAATATAATAAGTCAAAAACATTAAAACATTATATTTATTTCTAATTTTTTACCGATTTCTTATATTTTATATTTTTAGTTCTATTAATTCATAAATTACTATTTTTTATTTATTTAGGTTATTTATAACTTTCTTAATATCACTATGACCAGTCCCTTATATAAGGTTTCAAACATGCGTTTCTTCAAATATCCCATCTTAAAGCTTAAAAATTATTCTCGAAATATTTTTATTATCGTCCTGTTTTTTATTACTTTTTTGATATTTTTTTCTATTTCTGTTCTGATTAAATAGAGAACGGGAATGGGAGAGCTCATCCTAGCTCCACCTGCCCATTGCTATTTTTATTTTATCAACTAAAATTTGAAATTAAACATCATGAGGACTTTACACTATTATTTTATATCTATTTTCATGATTATGTAAAATTTTCTTTTTTCTTTTCACTTTTTATCCCATCTTTTATGTGTTTTTGTTTTTGATACGTTCTAGGATAGGAACTCACGAAAGATAATCTTAAATTTAGGTTCCGCTCATTTTAACTTAAGATATTTTTTAATAAAATATTTTACTCATATTTTATTGTTTAGTTAAGAAAAAGTAAATAAAATATTTTATATTATAAGATGAAATATTATTTATCTCATTTTTTATTTTTTTAAAGAGGTGTATTTTGAGTTTGATTTTTTTCAAATTTTGAGATTCTTTTATGTTAATTTCTAAAATAAAAACTCATAAGTCATCGGCAGTAATGACTATTGTTTAAAATAGCATTTTTAAAGCATTTTTTTATGTAACTTTTGTCGTCTTTAGTTATTTTTTTTATATTTATTTAAATAATAATATTTTTTAAATTTTACTGATTACGAGAAACAAAAAAAATGAACCAAAATATATTAAACAAAAAGTTTAACATAAGATGAAAAAAGCCTTAAAGGCCAATTTAAAACTTTTTTTGTCTTTAGTAATTTTTTTTACATTAGTTCAAACAATAATATTTTTAAAATTTCTCTTGAAAAAGAAAAAAAGTAAAAAAAAACTATTTTTTTAGAAGTTCATATAAGATAGAAAAAAAACCATTAAAAGCAACCTTAACGCCTTTTTGAGGCTTTTTCGTTTTTAGTGAATTGTTTTCAACTTTAGCAAAAACAGTTATACTTTTAGATTTGTTTTTTTTCATTATTATAAGTTAAATCTGAAAATTAATTTTTAACAAACACTCTCATTATTGGCATAATTGTTTCTAATTTACTTATTTAATTTTAGATATTTTTATATTTAGTGAATTTGTACCATTTTGTCAAATTTTTATATTTTTTAAATTCTTCTTATTTACACGATTTGGAAAAGTAAATTACTTTTGTAAAAATATAATTTTTTTACAAAAATTCCAAAATAAGCTAATAGGTCAAATATGATATTGGCGTGTTTTCATTTTTAATATTTTTAAAATTTCTTATTAAAAAATTATTTATCTATTTTCTATATCGATGCAATTTTAAAAAGAAACAAAAGACTTCATAATAGATTTTTTTAAAAATAAAAATAATCAAAAACTCAATTATTTATTAGAAACTAGGCCTAAGCGCGGCTGCTTAAATGTAATGTATATCTACTATACAATAATATACATAATTTCTGTTTGTATAGATGTTAAAACTTTAACAATTGAAATAAAATAATTTTGGTCTTCCATTATGCTCTCTTCTATCCCATGTTCTTCTTTGTAAAAAAAGTTAACAAAAAAACATTAATTCTTATTACTTCTTGTTTTAGTAATTCAATAAAAAAATATAGTTTTCACTTTTGTTATTTTTTTATTTTTTTACATCTATAAATTAAAAAAGATAAAAAAAATTATATTTTTAATTAAGTGCCTTAAAACTGGCTAATTAACTCATTATTAAATTATTAATATTATTTTTTATTTCACTCTTAAATTTTTAAAATTCAATATCTATCTATATAACAAGATAAAATTTTTGATGTAACATTAAAGTATGTAAGTGGTAGAAATCTAACCATTAAAATAAAATAAATAATTTCGTTTTTACTTTTACTATCTTTTTTATTTTTTTATCTTTACAAATTATCAAACTAATAAAGTATTTTTAATTGAGTGTGTTAAAATTGACTAATTAATTAATTATTAAATTATTGACAAATTAGTAGACTTGATGCGATTTTTATATAATAATTTAACAGTGAACAAAGCTTGAAGAAATAAACGACTTCGATTTTATTTGTTTTATAAAAGTAATTAATGCATTTTGGGTAGGAGAAAGAAGTAATTTACCTAATTGGGTGATCACAACAAATTTTGAACTTTTTTTTTTGGTGGTAGTGTTTGAATTTTTCTTGATACTCTTTGTATTTTATTTTTTTGTTTTGCTTAATAATTTTTTTTTCTCTTTATTAATATTGAAGTTGATTGAGGCTGTGATTTTTTCTATTTTTTATATGAATTATTCTTTTAAAAAATAAAGTTTGAAATTGAAAATATGAATTTTCCTTTAATTGTGAAAAATAATATTTTTAATTATAATGTCCACTACCAATCACATCCATGCAATCCAATCAAGAAGAAAAAACCACAACAACCATGTTTTTAACGTGAAAAATCAAAAGAGTAAAAAATTATGAAACTATCAAGTCCAGGAAATAAGCACTAAAATCGAACAGAAACAATTACAACTTACAGACTTTTGACTGACTCCTCGATCCTCTAGTCCTAAACTTGTATATCGAATTCACGTTAATTGTTCTCCTCTTGATTCCTACTGCAACGACTCCTTGTAGCAGCCTTCACCGTCGAAATTTAGAATGCCATATAAGATTTGTTGTCGAATGATTTTTTGATTTTTAATGCACATCCTGACTCTTGAATGATCTTGATACTTAGTAGAATAGTGTCTCAAGAGATAACTTTCGTCCACCTCTTATGATATATTTATAGATCATATAAAACAAAAGTAGTTAGAATTAGGAAACCTAAAAATTGCCTGGTCAACGCTTGAGAGGACGATTGACCACTCGAGCAGTCATGTGGCCGAGACTCCCCAACTACACTTGTTTTTTTTTGCTTGTACATTATGCTTATATGAGAGTACCACTAATTTGTCTCCTGATTTGATTCTAATTTAGATAAGCCACAAATTAAAAATCCTAAATGCTATTAGGATCCTATCTACTTAAATCTCAACGGCAATCTAAAACAAATCAATTGCTTCCTAAACAAACACAATTGCCTAAACCCACAAAATTTCCTATAGCCTAGGAAATCCTAGTCACCCTGGAATTGTAAAAAAAAAATAGAAATTAATTTATATTAATTTTTTTACCAAAAATAAGTATTAAAATACATGAGTGATCTTAAATTTTTTTTTCTTCTAAGAGTGCTTTTAAGCACGTGTTATCTCTAGTTATAATATGCGTAGAAAATGAAACGCAAATAATAAACTCAATTGTACATAATCCAGTTCTAACACTTAATTTCCCAAAACTTTAATTTTTTTCCCCTAAAAAGTTACAATTAAAAAAACATTTAATCACGAGTTAGGGTTTCATTGAATGGATGGTAAGATAATATGTAAAAAAATGTATTGATAAGCTATTCTAATATAATATTTACTCACACGATTTGACCATAATTATCTTGTTATGGTCACAACGATCATAAGCTTATGAACATCTAAATACAAAAATTTCAAATTGATATTTTTTTTCCCCTTTGTTTACTGTTATTATTATTTGAACATTGTACCCACAGCTTGTATAAATAAATTCTAAATAAATTCTATGTCTACTAAATTTAGAAAACAATTCATTTATTTACTTCTATCTCTATTAAAAAATTATATACCCATTTAATAGTTGCAACAAAATCCTTTTTTCTTTCTTTCTCGTGGTCAGATAATTCTAATTTAATTCCATTTTTAAGTTTCTTTTTTCTCGAAATATAGTGATTTATGAAATAATTATTAAAATATTTTAGATTCAACCCCTTTTATTACTACAGTAGAACAAAATCATGGAGAACAGAATGGTGTAGGCATAAAAATAGGGTTGGGGCGAGAACAGAAAAGTTATCATTCTTAATTATAATTTATAATAAAAAAAACTCACTTCAATGTTTCATTTATTTTATTTTATTTTCAAAAATTAGATAGGAATAATATAATACAAGTACTAGATAAATATATAAAAATAAATCTAGAAACTAATAATTTATAATATAATTATAAATATATATTACAAATATAGTACATAACATGAATTACTCTAGAGTCCCATATAAAGATTTATAGTAATTTATCCTCACTTAACATAATATAATCTGCTTTGCACTTAACGATTCCATCAATTTGTCACATATTCTTAAACAAATGATAACGAGTAAGCATTTCATTTGTAACATAGTTAACTTGATTAATTGATTAAATCTCCCCGTCTACATAAAAAATAAAAGTATTTTTATAAGGATATTATAGAATTTTAAAAATAATATTATGCGTGCCAATATCATCCATAGCAAAGAGAAAAATTAAAATCTCGCATCCATAAATATAATCTTCTTTGTTATAAATTTTTTAACCCCTCTCGTATCAATATCGTAGATTCATCACTAGTATAATATTCTATCTCACATCGGTAGGAGATAAAAATTTAGTCTGATATAAAAAAAAAAAATTTATAGGCTACTACTAATAATTTGAGCTTAAGTGTTAGGACTGCGTTATTAGGCTCTTTATTCATGTTATTAGGCCAGTGGTCCACTTGAATCGTTACAACTAGTATTATAGTCAATTTTGATTCCCATGTAGAGTTTCGTGACGGTATAGATAGAGGAGTAGAAGCTCCGATGTTGTATACACTGTGCACGCTTATGGGCTACTTTATACCCGCTAATTAACTGCTATCCACATCCCTGCTTGGGGAAGAACTTGGACCACGACGAGGGTGTCACGTAATTTGTGTAGGGTTATTGTAATATCCCATCCCACATCGGTAGGAGATAAAAATTAAGTTTGGTACGTAAAGAAATTTATGTATTACTACTAAAAACTTAAACTTAAATTTTTAGGTCGCGTTGTTAGACTCTTTATTCAAATTATTAGACTAGTAGTTCATTTGGATCGTTATAGCGATTCTCTACTAATACGATATTAAAATTTTTTTTTTTTATCCAACATCGAGTGAATTGTCAAGATGAGCCATACATTGATTAAATCCTCTTATTTATATATATATATATATATATATATATATATATAAACGTTATTGTAAAAATACTATAGAATTTTCAAAATAATATTATTTGTGCCATTATCATTTATGGAAACGAGAAAAAATTAAAACCGCGTATCAATATCATAGCTTCGAAGTTGGCCTTTACTAAAACAATATTAATAAAAACTTTCTCTTTTTTATCAAATGTGGAATGAGTTGTTGGACCATACCGCCATACATTCAACTGGCCCACGTGGCTTTTTAATACGTAGTGATTGTGCATCGTTCGCATTAAATATATGATTTTATTGTTATTTAAGTTTTGAATTTATAACTAAATCACATACGAATTTACCGTTACTTTATGATTTATTTCCAAATAATTCGCTCACTGCCACTGTAAACTTTTTACTGTCATTTCTATTAACTAATATTAATAACTGTCACCATTCGGTGGTACACAGCAGTCAATGACAGCTTCAGCTAAAATTCCGGGCCTCCTGTTTTTTATTTTTATTTATTTTTTATTTTTTTAGTTTTCCCTGTTATAAAAGCTAAAAGGTATTTTTAAATTATTTTTTTTAAAATATATTAGTATCCCGCCTAGTTTAATATATTTTTCTACATGAGTTAGAAAGATAGATCCGGACATGGCCCATTCATTTATAATCACTACATTATTGCTTATCATTCATTTATAATCACTACATTATTACTTATCAAAATAAAAATTAATTTATTTAATTTATTTGTAAAATCGAATAAATTGAATTTAGACGCTCAACAGTCGGTAACTCTCTATAAAAAAGATGACAAGTGGCAAACGACTGTCGAACGGTACCTGACAATTGATTGACAAGAATTATGCTAGAAAATGTTTTGAAAAATCGATAACAACGATTAATTACTCTGACTCGACTCAAACTGTATGGTATGGCTTGATTTTTTTTTGTAAACGGTTTAGTTCTAGTCTCAATTGATTAAGAACTCTTCCTTATACTTTAGTTCATGCACTCAGTTTGAAAAATTCCATATAGAACATAACTGAATTGAAAAATCTCATATAGAACCGAACTGATCTATTACCTAATTTAATTAAATTATGAAAAAAATATGATTTTACCTCATTTTGAAAAAATAATAATTCAAAGAAATAATCAATCACATTCACGAAACACAATCAACAAGAAAAAATCACAACACATAATTTTTACGTTGAAAAATTCAACGGGTAAAAAATCAAGGGACTACCAAGTCTAGGAATCAAGCACTAAACCATGAACAATTACAATACAACTTACAGACTTTTTTGATCGACTTCTCAATCTTTTAGTCCTAAGTTTGTCTACCGAATTCTTGTTCACCGTTCTCCTCTTGACTCCTACTACAACGAATTCTTGTAGCAGCTTCTCTGACAAAATTCTCTATCGGAACTTAGAACGTCGTCTAAATTTTTCTCTCAAACGATCTTTAATATGTTTTTGATACACAAACCAACCTTTGATGTGATCTTGAAGCTCAGTATTGTATTATGTCAAAGGTATATTTCGTACATCCTTAATGACCTATATATAGATCATTAAACCCCAGGTAGACAGAACTCTTATTCAATTAAAACGCTTGGGTTTCGCTCGAGCGGTCATTTGGGCGCTCGAACGGTAAAGTGACCGAGCCTCTCTATCGAGTTATGCTTTGACTAAGCCAAGCATGTGAAATGAATCACAAAATGGAATCAAAAACTTAGAATTGTATACTCAGGCAATTTTTCGAACATGTGGTGTGCAAGGTAAACATATGGAGGATAGTGACTAATCTGCTCGAGCGCTCAGTACCCCGCTCAAGCAGTGCCATGGTAAACCCTAGGTATGTTGCCTACAACGATCTCGCACTCATAACTCAAACAAATTCACATTTTGATGGACCATATATGTGAGAAACATTAATATAAACAAAACAAAGCATGCATGCACAACCAAACAACATGAAACGAAATCCCGGGGGTTAATAAACCGTTGAATGTGAACCGACTAACCCTAGGTTAACATTAAAAAGAAAAAGGGATCTAAGGGCATAAACCAAATCACATTCAAGTGCAAGATACTTGTTATTGGTAAGCATCGAAGATTTCAACTTTAGATCAATGCAAAATAGCTAAAAACAAAACCCTACAGAGAACACCGAATGATGTAAGACGAAAATTGGAGGGCTGAATGCTTACCTTTGATGCATGAGAACAAAATCGAAGCTTCAATAGATGAGATTTTCCCAAAGTCAAGCCAAAAGAGAAAAGCATCGAGAGATTTGAGAGAGAGATGTGAAGGGTTTTTGAAAAACGTACCGGTGCTCTGTTTTTAATAAACTGGGTCCCGACAGTCCGCTTGAGCGCTTAGTACCCCACTTGAGCGGTTTAAGGGCAAAAGCTAAGCCCGCTCAAGCGCACAGAGAACCGCTCGAGCGAGTGTCATACTGAGACTTAGATGCTTATCACGCTCTCGAGCGCTCAGAGAACCCACTTGTGAGAACAACAACCAGAGGCACAAGAAGATTTTGGGATCGCTCGAGTGCACAGAAGGCCGCTCGGGCAGTGAACTAGCCAAGTTAAACCTAAGAAAGCAAGTCAGAGAATTATGAGAGGAAAATGAATTGACATTGGCATCTTAAAACTCTTTTTGAGAAAAAAACAACAACATTGTAACACAATAACTCAGACATATCATAGTAATCCATTGTTGAAACATGAAAAAATAAAGTCACAGGACCATGTCAAGGAGAGCTTATAGAAGTCATTCTTCAAACCTTTGAAAGATATTTTCACATGGGCAAGAGATAAAATATGAGCGATCAATATACAATAGGTATAACTGGAATGTAGTCAAATCATACAGTTTGAAGTCAAACAGAATAAAGTCTTAATGTATTTCTGTTGAAGAAGAACGGAAGCTCCCCCTCACAAAGAACTGAATATATAAAATTATGCTATTTTTTAAGATTTTCACACTAATACAAACAAAAAAATAAAGTTCGCATAGGTAGCTATTTACAACAGTAATAAGGAACAGTTGCATAAATGGTGGCTGACACACTAACGTGAACGAGAAAGCATGGTTCAGATAGGTAACCATTTTTACAAGTAAGATACAAAGTAGCATAACCAGCGACTTTCACACTATAACAAACAAAAAAGTAAGATTTATATAGGTAGCCATTTCTGAAGCATTTTATGACACACATAGTTCTGAGTAAAAGAGGAGCAATGGATAGATAATAAGATGTGGGTGGTCATAAACATTAACATCAACAGTGAAGTTTTACCGTAGTGATTATTCAAATAGTATTTTTTCAACCAACATCCAGTACGTGTCACATATATATTTAACTGCATATATCGTAATCATTATAAGAAAAATATCTCAAAGATTCACAGTAACTTCAACTTGCATAGCTTACTGACAATGATTATTCAGACAGTATTTTAAAATATTTTACACAGGATTAAACTTTTATATTGAATTAGGAGTAAATTTTTTTTAAACTTAAAATGCCAATTTCAATAGATTTCCTAAGAAATTCAAACCGAAGTGCTTGAAGAGGTTTTTTTTTTAACAAATCAACCAATTGGCTTTCAGTGTCAATGTATTCAAGAGTGATGATGTTATCCTCAATTAACTGACGAATGAAATGATGCCTTATGTCTATGTGCTTAGTCATAGAGCGTTGAACATAATTTTTTGAGATACTAATTATACTGGTATTATCACAGTAGATAATCACTAACTCTTAGATAAGACTATAATATGAGAGTATCTATTTCATCCATAATAACTGAGTACAATAACTACTAGCAGTTATATACTTAACTTCGACTGTAAACAATAAAAATGTATTTTGTTTCTTACTATGCCACAAAATCAGATTGTAACCAATATAGAAACAACCTCCTGGTGTGTTTTTTCTGTCATCTGCACATCCAGCCTAATTAGCATCAGAAAAATTTGCGATGTATGAGTTAGTATCTTTCAAAAATCAAATGCCAAACTCAATGGTAAAATTCACATAACAGATAATTCTTTTAACAGCAGTTAAGTGTGATTCCTCAGCGTTAGACTGATAACGTGCACAGATCCCTACATTGAAAGCAATATCAAGTCTACTTGCTGTGAGATACAAGAGACTCCTTATTATACTTCTAAACATGGTTTGATCAACATTTTGACCCTTTTCATCTTTTGACAATTTCACAGATGTATTCATAAGGGTTCGAATGGGCTTGGTAGATTACAGTTTAAACCTCTTAACCAAGTTTTTAGCATATTTTGACTGTGAGATGAAAATTCCTTCGTCAGACTATTTAATCTATAAACCTAGAAAGTAGTTTAATTCACCTACTATACTCATTTTAAATTCCTTATGCATACATTCAGAAAATGAAAGAACAAGAGATTCACAAGTAAACCCAAACACAATATCATCAACATGCATTTGTGCTACCAAAATATCATTCTTGTCCTTTTTGATGAAAAAGCCTTATCTACACTTCCTCTGATAAAATCATGATTAACCAAAATGGTGGTTAGATGTTCATACCATGCTCGGGAGGCTTGTTTTAGCCCATACAAAGCTCTTTTGAGCTTGTATACGTGATTGGGATAGCGTGGATTCTCAAAACCTTTAGGCTATTCAACATAAGCTACTTCTTTTAGTTGGCCAGTTAAGAAGGCACTTTTCACATCAATTTGGTACAATTTAAAATTGAGAAAATAAGCGACAACAAGAAGAATACGAATAAATTCTAACCTGGCCACAGGTGCAAAGGTTTCGTCAAAATCTATTCTTTCTACTTGTATGTACTTTTGCGCCACTAACCTAGCTTTATTTCTCACAACAATCCCTTGTTTATTAGATTTGTTTTTGAAAATTCACATAGTGCAAATAACATAAATATTCTCAGGTTTAGGCGCTAATTTTCAAACATTATTTTTGACAAATTGTTTGAGTTCCTAAGCATAGCATTCACCTAACAATCATTAGTCATAGCCTCTTTGACATTTTTGGCATAATCAAAGACACATAACATAGATGACTTACCTGATTTACCTGATTACGCATTTATCAACGTGTTATCATTGGTTTTGTTATCTCTCCAATCACCTATTCTCATGGATGATTTATCTTTACATGAGAGGAGGGTTCCAAAACTACTTTCTCTTCTGGTGCTGTATTACTGTCAGAACATGCATCCACTGTTTGTTTAGAAGAGGTTAGCTGAACAGGTTCTTCAAGTATCTGAGAATTAGTCATCTTCTTTCGGTATCAGTGTCTCTTTAGAAGTTCCTGTATCATCAACAACTACATTAATAGATTCCATAACTGTAGAACTACGTACATTATAAATTCTATAAACTCTACTGCTAATGGAATAGAAAAGAAATATTCCATCATCACTTTTGGAGTTAAATTTTTCTAATTGTTTACGTTCTTTTAATATGTAACATTTGCTCCTAAAAGTTTTGAAATATTTCATATTTGGCTTTCTACCTTTTCATAACTCATAAGCAGCCTGTTTAGTGTCAGGTCGTAAATACACTCAATTTAAAACATAACAAGCAATATTTACGGCCTCTGTCCAAAATTTGACAGGTATTCTTTTACCATGAAGTATAATCTTGGCCATCTCCTGTACACTCTATTTTTTCGTTCCACTACACCATTCTGTTGTGGTGTTTTTGGTTCGAAAAACTCATGTGGATTCCCTATTCATCATAAAAACTTGAGAATTCAGACTTCTCAAATTCCTTACCATGATTTGATCTAATCTTTGCGATGTACTGATTTTTTCCTTCCTGATCATTATTCAATCTAAGACATAGAAATTTAAAAACAGCAAATGTGTTAGATTTTTCACGCAAAAAGTTCATCCAGGTAAACCTAGAAAAGTCATTCACTATAAGAAATATATATTTTTTGCCACATATACTCTATGTTCTAGTAGGACTTATAAGATTCATGTAAAGAAGTTGCAGATGATATTGAGTAGTAAGCTGATTTAAGAATTTTAATTTGTTTACCTAGTTGATAAGATCCATACACAACTTTTGTATTGCTGCTCAACTTTGGAATGCCTTTAACTAATTTAGAATTTGCAAGTCTGGATAAGTTCTTGTAATTGGTATGACCTAAACGATGATGCTATAATTTAGTTTCATCAATTTTAGCTAAATTACATAATAGATCGATTTTAGGAAAAATTTCATACCAGTTGTCAGAGGTTCGAACACTATGAATGACAGTATTTTATATTCAAAATCAGATAATCAGTTTTATTAAAATAAACTTCATGGTATGTATCACACATCTGATTAATGCTGAGTAAGTTTGCCTTTAAGCAGTCTATGAGAAGGACATTGTCCAATTTGGATAGCCCTAGAGAGCTAATGGATCATCTCTCAATAATTTTGGATGAGTTCTTATCCCCAAATGTGACAAGTCTTCTATCATAAGGATCAACACTAGAAAAAAGGGACTTATTTCCTGATATATGTTGGGAACACCCGCTGTCCAAATACCATATGAAAGAATTTCTTTTAAAGCGGTGTGAACAACATTTCTTTTCAAATCAGATTCTCGAACCCAAACAACACGAATTTTGAGAAAAGGTTTGATTTGAGTGCTGGGTTTCTGGTTAAAATATGGTCTCTGCCAGTTGGCTGCTCGAGCTCTCAGAGGGGTTGCTCGAGCGCACAACTGCTAGTGAGCTTTTTCATCTCTCTGCCAGTTATTCACTAGAGCGCTCAGAGAGCCCGCTCTAGCATTCACTTTGTCGAGAGTTTTATTATGCAACAGTCTGATTTGATCATGCAATTTTTTAAATTTTCTTACATGCTGATATGTAGATTGAGATTTTTTTTTTGCAAAACGACCTAATATGGCCCTCAATACCACAAAAATGACAAGTAGGAACAAATTTTTGTAAATCAGGTAATTGTGGTAAAGGTTTTTGCATAGGTTTTTTCGAAAATTCAGACCTTATTTCCTTAGACTTTTCCAAAACACTTTACTTACATGTGGACATGCTGAAAACTTTCACAATGTTGATTTTACCTGCATTCTTTGATCCAGACATACTTTCCACGTATCCTAAATCAGTTCGGTCTGACGCCACTTTCTGCACGCTTAAGAACTCTTTCAAACTCAAAAAACCTGCATTCAATTTCTTGAGAGTGGTATTAACAGTTAATAAATCAATTTCTAAAAATTTGACTTTAGCTTCACTTGCCTCAAATAGAGATTTGAACTTTGTTGAGTCCTGTAATTCCAATTCAAGTTCAGAAACTTTTGATTTGAGAGAATCATATGACTTAATGAGTTCATTCATCTGTTTGTCAGAACTAATTAGTTTTTCAGTCATTTTCGTTTTAAAAATTTTTACTTGAGAAATCAATTTCTGAGACTCAGTTAGTTCAGACTTTAGGTTGTTATTCTCTTTTTCCATAGTTTTGACCTTCAGTGTTAACTTGGTGATAACTTTTGTCATTTTGTAACTTTCTCTGTGAAGTTTATCATAAGCTCACTGAAGATCTTTTTCATTCCCTTCATAAGATTTAGAACTTGAATCTGGTTTTTCTTTCTAGAATCACTTTGAGACGTACGTGATTCATGATAAGATAATTCAGACTTACCACATATTGTGGAAGCAGTAAAGGCAACAAACTTGCCCTCATCATTCTCTAATTCTGACTCGTGCGGTTCCATCGTTAGATGATTCAATTTTATCATCCCACGTCACAGTGAACACTTTTTCTTTATTTTTCTGTTTGTTTAGAAAATTCTGTGCAATATGTCCATACTCTTGACACTACTCAAAGTATTGTATATTTTGGTTCTGAACTTTTGCTTTTTTCTTTTCAAACTTAATCACATTCTTACTTATGTCATCAAATTTTTCAGATTTTGACTTGAGGTTAGGTTTTTTATTTAAAATAATTTTTAAAATTTTTTTAAAATTATAAATGCCATAACGTCAAGATCAATTTTTGTCTCATCATCTGAAGACTCTAACTCAACCTTATAAGTTTTTAAAGCAACGCTTTTTAATTTTTTAGGTTAACGTAGAGTTGATTTAAAAGTCTGAAGATTTTCAACCGATTGTTCTATTTTGAGAGAATTAATATTTTTACTTTCTTCAATAACAGTAACATTTGGTTGAAAACATTCAGGTAGTAAACGTAAGATTTTCCTAACAATGCGAAATTCAGACATTTTTTTCACGAAATATAAAGTTAGAATTTACTTTGTCACTCAACTTTGCATAAAATTCATCAAATGTCTCATTATCTTCAATTCGAAGGGTTTCAAAATTTGTGGTAAACCTTTGAAATTTAGAAATTTTAACAGTTGACGTGCCCTTGTGTGTGACTTCAAGGATATCTCATACTTCTTTATTAATTTTACATGTACATATACGTCTGAATTCTTTTGTTGTGACACCGCTAAAAATAACATTGATAATCTTGCTATTCCAGTTTGCTTTGTCTAAATTTTTTTTTTTCATTGTTCAGTAGGTTTTAAAATTATATTATCACCAGATTTAACAATCGAAAGGGTATAGCCAAATACAATAGTCACCTAGACCCTCTCGTCGATAGATTTGAGAAACGCCCTCAAACGAGACTTCTAATAGGGATAGTTTCCTACATCTAACAACATGGGTTGAACGGTTGAGCTTTCTTCTCTTGAAAATTTCATGCAAGTGATTAATTAAGATCGAAAAACTTTTTATTATAAAAAAGAACCAGATTTGATATCAATTGAAAAAATATGATTTTACCTTATTTTGAAAAAATAATATTTTAAAGAAATAATCAATCACATTCATGAAACACAATCAACAAGAAGAAACCACAACAAATAGAATTTTTATGTAAAAAAATTCAACGAGTAAAAAATCACAGGACTACCAAGTTCAGGAATTAAGCACTAAACCACAAACAGTTACAATACAATTTACAAACTCTTTTGATCGACTTCTCAATCTTTTAGTCTTAAACTTGTATGCCGAATTCTCGTTCACCGTTCTCCTCTTAATTCCTATTGCAACGAATCCTTGTAGCAGCTTCTCCGGCAGAATCTTTCGTTGGAACTCAGAACGCCATTTAAACTTTTCTCTCGAAGAATCTTCGATATGTTTTTGATACACAAACCAACTTTTGATGTGATCTTCAAGGTCAGTATTGTATTTTGTTAAAGGTATATTTCGTGCATTCCTAATGACCTATTTATAGATCATTAAACCCTAGGCATGCAGAACTCTTACTCAATTAAAACGCCTAAGCTCCACTCGAGTGGTCATTTGGGCGCTCAAGCGATCAGGTGGCCGAGCTTCTCTGTCGAGTTATGCTTTGATTGCTTCTACCTTAGGTTTGTCTGTATGTACCACGAATAAAACAATATTACACTCACAGCCCACTTTTTTTTTTTTTTTTTTTTATGAGGAGTCTTGGCAGCTCAGTGGTTTCATGTTTTTCCACAAGGCTGCTCACCCAGGTGGTCTGCGGTTCGAGTCCCCCTACTTCCCTCCCCCCTCCCCTTTATGCTGCCCCTGTACTCCCAATCGAAACAAAAAAATATTTTTTTT
>JAOTRH010013308.1:0-22896 GCA_034768845.1 Heliamphora exappendiculata
GGATTTTATCAATGTGGTTAAAGAGACCCGGAGAGGGCATTGCCTTAATCTCCCTAATAATATCATCAATGTGGTTAAAGAGACATGGGGAGGGCATTGCCTTAATCTCCCTAATAATATCACCAATCTATCCACCCATGTAATGATTTGTAATAGAGAAGTGTTTGAGATTATTTTTAAAAACAAAAAAAGCTTGTTAGCTATAATTAAGGGAATTCAAAAAGCTCAAAGTTTTGAACTATTTCCACAAACTTCTCTTTTGTAAGAAAAAGTTCACTTCAGTCTATAATTCCATTCTCAACCAAGGGGAAATTCTTGGCAACAAAAATTGAGAATCAATTAGATTATTGAGGGTGAAAGAACTCGAATTTTTTTATCTGAGTACCCTGACTCACAAAAGGAAAAATAAGATCATCCCTCTTAAAGATGATGATAACTCTTGGGTTAATGATCTCTTCTTTTGAAAAGCTCAATTAATGATTATTTGAAAAACCTTTTATTTGCCCACCCCTTTATCATCTCACCTGTTTTGAACGTCATACCACATCATATCTTTGGTTTATCTAGTTTTACCCTTGCTCACATCCCTTTCGATACAGAGATCTGGGATGCTGCTAAGAGTATCAAGGGGAATAAAGCCCGGAGAACTGATGGCTTTCAAAGCCTTTTCTTTCAAAAATATTAGGATATTGTGGGAAGCTCTGTTTAATACTTCATTAGGAATTGTTTTCAATCTGAATCTATCTCCTCGAGCTCCAATATCACTTTCATTTTCCTCATCCCTAAGATGCTCTCACCGTTGTTTATTAAGCAATTAGGCCCATCGACCTCTGTAATATGAGCTATACAATCCTTACAAATATTATTGTCAATAGGCTTAAACCCTTGCTCATTGATATCACTTGCCCTTTCCAATACATCTTTATCCCCGATAAACTGACTTCGGATAATATCATCACTTCTTAGGAAATTATCCATTCTTTAAGAAAGAAGAAAGGTAAAAGGGGTAATCTAATCCTTGAAATTGATTTCGAGAAAGCTTATTACAAGACCTGTCGGGCCTTCCTTCATGATTCCTTGCTTTATTTCAAATTTGATTAGGATTGAATTAATTTGGTCAAGAGTTGTGTCACTCGTGCCTCCTTCTCTGTTCTTTTTAAAATGGGGAGCAACTCCCTTGTTTTATCCCTGGGAGAGGCCTAAGATATGGTGACCCATTGTCTTCCAATGTCTTTGTTTTATGCATGGAACGTTTCTCATTACTTATTAAGCATGAAATTGAATTAGGTAACTGGAAAAATAGTTAACACCTCTAAGGACAGCCCATCCTTCAGTCACCTCTTCTTTGTAGATGATATTCTCATTTTTTCTAATGCTTCCGAAAAAGGGATTGGAACTATTTTAAAAGTATTGAATGTCTTCAGTGAAACCTCTAGCCAGACAATCAGTCTCAGCAAATCAAAGTTTTCGTCTGCCCTAACACGCCCAAGAACTTGGCTTCTAATCTCAGCCTCACTTGTGGCATTCCTCTCACACTCGATCTGGGTAAATATCTTGGTGCCCCCTCATCCACTCTCGTGTCAATAAAGGCCACTATGAGTATATTCTTAATAGTTTTAAAAAGAAAGTCTTAGGCTAGAAGTTAAATCATTTCTTTCATAGGAAGAGCCACCCTTGTTCAATCGGTTACCTCTACCATGCCCAACTATTCCATGAAAACCTCCATAATTGAGAATAAAACCAGGTTGCCATCCAAAATTTGGCTAACCCTGAGTAAGCCACTGTTATCCTAAACACCCTTAAGCCCAGTGTAAGCGACTATGAGGATACCCCTTACAACGTGATTCAAAATGTAGATGACACAAACGGGAATTGGAGGTAGAATTGGAAACTCCATCAACCCCTAAAAAAATCAAATGATTCATCTGAGCCTGTTTGCATGAGAAAATTCTTACTGACCACCACAAACTTATCAGAGGGCACACTATCAACCCAAACTTTCCTACACGTGATGATCTTGTTAAGGATGTTGGCCATCTCTTTAGATTTTGCAACTTTAGTCATAATATCTTAACTAACTTCTTTTTTTGCAAGTTCACCATCTGGGTACGAATGTTACTTAGAAGGATTGGCTTATTAATAATATGAAAAATTCTAAAATATTTTTTTGTGTTGCTCCAAAAAATATTTTGTTAGCAATAAATCTATTTGGATTACCAAAAATAAAAAAGTTTTTGATGATCTTTGTTGGGATTATTTTTTATTCTTGAGATACATTTTTATCTGCTTAGGGAAAATTACTACGAGTTTTAATGGTAATTTCCCTCCCTCTGTTAAAATTTCCTGGCTAATTCCCTGGAATTCTCAATTGCAAGACACTTGAAACTCAACATAAATGGATACTCTTGAGATAACCCAAGAATTGTCGATTTTGGTGGAGTTTTTAGGGATGCAAGCAGTCAATGGATTACTGACTACTATGAATGACTACATAATTGCATAAGTTTTGAGGTGAAGCTATGGGGCATCTTCAATGGTTTAAAGGGGGCAACAAGAGAAGGGTTCCATGACATTGATATTGAAACACACTGTCAAGTAGCTATAATGCTTGTGAAAGATGGAGATATAACCCATTGCCCACAAGAGCTCTTGTCAAGTATTGCAGCAAGCTGATGTCATATATGAACAACACTGAAAAAAATAATAATATATTTTTCATTTTTAGTTTGACAAAAAAATATTTATTTTACTAATTCAATCAATCACGTCCATAAAAAGCATAAGCGATAAAAAGAAAACTCGACACGCAGATTTTTTACTTAAAAAAACCCAACACGGGTAAAAAATAACGGGATTACCAAGTCAAGGAACCAAGTACTAAAAAATCTACCAGTTATAATACAATTTACAAACTCTTTGATCGAATTCTCAATCCTGTAGTCCTAAACTTGTATGTCGAATCTACGTTCATCGTTGTCATCTTGATTCCTGATTGCAACGAATCCTCAAAACAGTCAATTCGGTAGAATCTTCCGTCGAAACTTATAATGCTGTCTAAGATTTGTCACGAATAATCTTCGAATGTTGAGAGTTGCTTCTGATTAGCTTTGGAGCACTCAGATATGAAGTTCATAAACTTATTTCGTGCTTAGCCTATGATTCTTTTAAATAGGCCTCAAAA
This sequence comes from Heliamphora exappendiculata, assembly GCA_034768845.1. NCBI lineage: Eukaryota > Viridiplantae > Streptophyta > Magnoliopsida > Ericales > Sarraceniaceae > Heliamphora > Heliamphora exappendiculata. Next base: position 3,182 of record JAOTRH010013308.1, read on the forward strand.
CCAAGCTGGTAGAATTTCAAGAATTTCAAACGTTTTGAAATTGCTTGAGGTCCGCTCAAGTAAAGTTGCTTGGGCGCTCAAGCGATCATGCGTCAGAGTATATTTTGTCGAATCCTGCATTGGTTGCTTGTACTTTTGACTTGTACAGATGTACATGAAATTGTGTAGTTGTACATAGAACTTCTTGACTTTGATTATGACTCTATTTCGCATTAGACTCAAATAGATTTTGGTGATACAAATGAAAGATTTTCTATCTAACATAATCTTATCCTAATGAATTTTTCAAAATAACTCAAACTCATTTGAACTCATCCTAACCACTTAGGAGATATATACATATACAATCACCTTGAATTGTCATAAAATAAATTAAAAGCATTTAAATTCTTTACAATCTCCCCATTGACAATTCTAGGTAAACACAACTATTTCTTAAGTGATTCAACACAAGGCACAAGCTTCAGAATAAAATCTTCAACTATAGAACCTTTTTCAAATTTTTCAAAACAAAACTAGCAAACTAAAAATGAAAGATTAAACAAAGGATAAGAGAATACGAAGCCACATGCCAATACTCTAAAACCAAACTAATTGCATAAATTACCACATACAATCTGTAACCATATCACCATACATAAATAAATCATGCTTCCAAAATAAATCAAAAGGAATGAATTATACCATCTCACAAATCATGAACACATATATCTTCCTTTGTGTGTGCCTGAAAGTGCCGTTAAGAAACATCATGAAAAAATTAAAGAAGCAATTTCATGAAACAGTTGTTCTTGAAAAATAATGTTTATAAACTCTCCCTTTTTATTTTAACAAAAAATAAATTAGATCCTTTTGACATTCAAATAAAAAAAAAGCAAAACAAAACAAATCATTCAATGAGAATCAAAATTTATTGAATTTTCCAAACAAAAACTAATTCAAGGTTAATGTCCCAAAAAAAATTTAAAAAAACTTAGGCAAGAGTTTACAATAATTTTTTTTCAACATTCAGGTTCATTCCTTATGACTGATCAATATTCATGAAACATATTTGAATATTTTTAAGAATTTCATACTTTTGAAGTCAAACTAGATAAATTTCTAATGTATATCTGTTAAAGATAAACAAAAACTTTTCCTAAAAAAAATTGTATAAAAAAATTTGTTTACGCTTTATTTGATTGCTGTCACACTAATACGAACGAAATGACAATGTTCGCATATGTAGCAATTTTCTTAAACATATTTGTACAATAGCATAAGTGACGACTTTCACACTAAAATGAACAACAAAGCAAGATTCATATAGATAGTCATTTGCACATGCATGTCAAAATAGTACCATAAACAGCGACTTTCACACTATAGTGAACAAAAAGGTAAGGTCCGTGTAGGTTGTCATTTTTGTAAACACATTATAGCACAAACAGTTCTTAATGAGAAAGGGGCAATGGAAAGATATATTATATGGGGGTAGTTGTAGACATCAACATCAACATGGGGATCCTACCATCTTGATCAATCAAAAAGTGTTCTTTTAAAAAAATATTCAAGAAGATTCCACAGAAAATTGGAACACACGTTCGGAGATCCTTTATTTGAAAAATAATCAAGTAGACTCAAGATTATGAATTTTTTTAATTTCTTACCGACAAAAACCAATAAGACAGTTTTTCATTTTGATTTATTTCATAAAAATTGATCTTTCTTGAATTTATCAAAATTTTCAGATTTTAAAAATCAAAAGAAATACTAAAAATAAAAATAAAATTTTTGATTTATATAACCTCTTATTTTGTTTTTTTTAAACAATAAAATAAATCCTTTTTTTATTAGGAGACAAATAAACATTATTTCAAGATAAAAGTTCTAGTTGAAGTATTTCTAAGGATTTTATCAACAAGATGATTTTTTGAGACACTCTTAATAACATTCCTTATCAAATTTTACTTTCTAACCCACAAATCGAGTTTTAGGTAAAGAGATCATGGGGGTCTTGGGTTTCTCTCCAAAAATAGCTTTCTGCCAGTTGACTGATGAAGCGCTCATTGGGTTCACTCAAGCGCTCGACTGCCAGTGAGCTATTTTGTCTCTCTGTCAGTTGGCCACTCGAGCGCTCTGATAGTTCGCTCGAGCACCCAACTACGAGCGAGCTTTTTCATGCAACAGTCTGATTTAGTCATTGTGGCATTGGAATTTGAGAGTTTTTGAAAAATGGTCAAAAATAAGAGAACTCATAGATGTTTGAAAAATATTTTAACACCTTAAAAGCCAAAATTTAAAAAATTCTTTTTGTTAAAAATAGAGTCGCCACTTAGTTTTTAAAAAAATTTAAAAAAATAAAAAATGGCTACTGATATTGAAAACGTTAACCAGAGAAAGAGAGTTCGAGGGCTAAGGTACGAATCGGGAAAGGGTTAGCCCAACCATAAGGTTGGCCTCTACTAATCATCATTGGTTCTTTAATAGAATTTTTCAAATGCATACAAATAAAAAAAAATGAAGGCAAAGAGAAAATATCCAAAATCAAATATGAAAAATATATAACATATGTGCCTAGCACTCCAAATCAAAAGAAATAAAAGGGGGTAAAATTCTAAGTCCTATAGCGTGCAATTTCTAACTAAAAGATACATGAAATACTTTCTCATGCAATATTCATGTATAAAATAAAACTAATCTATCATGATTTGAATAAAAGAGTAAAAATATGCAAAAAGTTGTTAAAATTAACTAAATATGATTTGTTATAAAAGATAAACTAAACTATCCTAAACATACTTTCAAGTAAAGAAACTAAAATATGCATTAATGTTAACATGATAAATTAATAAAAGAAATGAGAAATGCAAAATAAAATATACATAAAAAGAATCCTAAAAAAAAAAATTCATTTAAGAAGGTTATACTAAGATGAAAAATGTTAGAAACTGCTTATTAACAAAAGAAAACAATCTAACTATCCACTTTTGTATTCTTTTAAAAGAGATAGAATAAAAGAAAAAGAATAAAATTACTCTTAGGAAAGAGATCTACTTTAAATGAATTTTTGTGATTTTTGAATTTAACAAAATAAAAGAATAAAAATGAAGTACATGTTATAAAAGAAAAATAAAGTTATAGGAAAAGAAAAAGAAAATAGAACATTTAAAAGAAAAATAAATACTAACATTAAAAGAAATATTAACAAAGAATAATTAAACTAATCACTAGAAGAGGAAAAAAAGAAAATAGAATATTATAAGAAATTTTAAAACTAATGAACAAAAGGCTAGAGAGGCGACCTACACTACCATTAAAAGAAAACAAAGGAAAAATAAAAGCTACAAAATAAATATTTAGCTAAAATAAAATAAAATAAAACATTAGTATTAATGTTACAAGAAAAAAAATGGAAATAAAATAAAGTGTTAGTAAAAAGAAATTAAACTAACTAAACTGAAAGAAAGAGAATAAATGCTAGAACATTAAAAGATTACATTGAACTAACTATTATAAGAAGATAAATACTAGAAATATAGAAAGAAAAAAAAAGAGAAAGAAATACTAAAAAAAAATTTGAACTAACATTAGAAGAAAAGAAAAGAAAATGAAAAGAAAATGAAAAGAAAACAAAGAAAATAAAAAATAACAAAACAATTATTAGAAAATGTGAATATAATATTAATAATTATATTCACATGAATGTTAGTGAATGATAATAACAATTAACAGCATTGTAATTTGTAATTGTCAAAATATATTAGCACTTATTTAATGAATTAATTAAAAAAAGATAATGTGCTTAGTGTGAAAGTGTAAACTAAGCAATTAAAAAAAAGATTAAACTAGATGAAGGAAAATAGGTAAGAAACAAGGTTAACTATTCAAATGAAAGAAATACACAAATTAAAATGAATTTAGCCCAATCACTCCAAAAGAGAAAAAATAGAGTTAGAAGGATCGGGGATCCAAACAAAGTACCTAGATTGTCGGAGAATCCTCAAGTTGGGAATGTGCCTCACTGGTCCAATCCTCGGGTGGTGATCCAAGTAAGGCTTCAATGTAAGCATCGGAGGTTCGAATCTCAGTATTTCGACAGGTGTTCGACGTCGGGACTCAGAATTGCTCGACAATTCGGCAAAGCTCCTCTCACTAAACCTCTCACTTGTTTTATGTCCTTAAAAACGTTCCAAAGGTATGGTATTTATAGAGTTCCTCAGCCAATAAAATTCTGCCATGTTTCGGGACACGTTAGGGTTTTTAGAGTTGGCGGCCGCCGATATGAACATGGCGGTCACCACATCAAAAGAAGCTTCTAAAAGGTTCTACTGGCGGTCGCCATAATGCAAGTTACCGGTCGCCGTGATAAAAGTTGACGGTCGCCATGTTGTAGGTGGAGGCCGCCATGTTGGAGTTGGAGGCCGCCGTGTTGGAGTTGGAGGTTGCCGTGTTGGAATTACTTGCGTAACAAGTTATTGGTGGTTCAACATAATTTCATTAGTTTTGACTATTTTGACAATTAGGTTCAAATACCGAGCTTGGATCACTTCCCAAGAATCGAACTGAAGCATTATTCTAGTTGTTTTCATCATCTGATTCACCGAAGATTAGACGGGGTCAAATTGGGGTGTTTACAGTTGCCACTCTTTGATATAACCTGCGTAGTAATGCGTGAAGCAAGTTATATCAAAGATCCAGAGACAACATCTATTTGACTGAGCCGTCAATCTTAGGCCACAAACATACAAGCATGCATATAATGTTGATCGTACTCGAATTTTCATTGAGCTGCCTACGTACCCCCTTTGCTAGGGATCAGATCAAACGTAGTTCTTGGGGCAAAATACAAGGATGCAAGATAAGAAACATGATGCAAATGCTAATATGAACAAATGCTAACACGAGTCAGTTTAAGATTGTGAGAAGGACCGATAAGTCAGTTTAGGGTCATAAGGAGGACCGACGAGAAAAACAACAAACTAATAGGTCAAGTTAAGATCTAAAAAAAATTCTAAAGGTTATTTTTAGAAGAATATGCACACTAAAAGTTGTAATGAAAAAAAAATAATTAAAGATTTTATGTTTTCTGAAAATTATTTTTGCTAATAAAACAATAAGAATAAAATATACACACACAAATAAAATGCATGCAAATAATAAGATAGGTAAAAGCGTGTATTAATAGCCCCAAATAGCCCAAAACGTCATAAAGGCAAACTGACCTGACGTGACATTTAGAAACCTGGTGGTCGCCAAGCCCAAACCCCTCTGACATGGCCGCCGGATAAAAGCCCAACATAGCGGTCGCCATGTGTCTTTTAGGAAACATAGCGGTCGCTTACTTGTGATGGCGGCCGCCAACTCGTAGCACAACCCCCAGGTGCGCGGGTTTGGCTCATTTCTCTCACTCTCTCTCTAACTCTCTCGCGCTCCCAAACTCTCTTCTATCTCTCTCTTGTTCTCCCTTTACTTTCTTGCTTCTTAGCATTCTCACGATGTTCACCCTACTATTTGTGATCCCATTCTTCTTCATGGCGGGTCAGGGCCATGGAGATGATGACTCGGGGACACGGCGGGATCCTTCCGCTAGTGGGGGTACTTCCACGCTGCCCACTGCTGCGATGGATGCTCTTGTACTCGATGCGGAGTTTGCCTCCCGTCGCATTACTGAGGAGGCACGAGCAGCTACTACGGCACAGGCGGTTGCAGACGCTGCTGCTGAGGCCGCGATGGATGATTTCTTGGATCCTGACGCTAGAGAGGGCCACCCGGCGCCCTTCGACCCGCACACCTATGCTCCTCTACCTCATCGCATAGTTCCGCACAGGATGAGACGCTACGAGCCTCCATATGATTTTGCTGCTGCCGACGTTCTTCTATTAGAGCCCGATCACCACATGTCTCGTCGACGCCCCTCGGTAGGTGTCCTATCCCTAGTTTTTCAATACCGAAGCATGGAATACAAAACATAGACGCATGTTTTAGGATCCCCCATATGATGTGATTTGATGATGATGATGACTGATGATAATGATTTATTTTTGATGTAATGGGTGATTTTGATGATATGGATGCCGATTGATGATATGAATCACGATTGGAATTTGAGCTCAGCTTTGCTACCTATGCAATGAAGATCAAAACAGTAGGGACACTAGGATCTTTTAAACAATCAACAAAAAAGGCGATTATTTTAGCGAAAATCACAAAATAAAAGGTTTAAGTTTTTATTGTTTATTTTAAGAAAAACACAAATCTAGGGGAGAAATCTTTGTTTTAATTTTTTTTTTTTGAGTATGAAAACTTAAATGGGTAATTTTTATTAAAATTCCAAAAAAATTAGAGGCAATTTTGTCAAAAATCTTAAAATTTGGGGCAATTTTTTTTTCTTTTTTTTCGAGAATCTAGAAAAATTTTGAAATATTTTTGGAAACCTTAGAAAATTTGGAAAGAATCTTAGAAAATTTAGGCAAATTTTAAGAAAAATCCTGAAGAATTTTTAGAAATTTTTAGAAATTTTTGAGAAATTTTTTAAGAAAATCCTAGAAATTAGAGAAAAATTTTGAGAAAATCATAGGAATATTTTAGAAAATCCTAGAAATTTGAGAAATATTTGAAGAAAATTCTAGAAAAATCCTAAAAAATTTGAGAAAATTTTTAAGAAGATCTTAGAAAATTCGAGGAAAATTTTAAGAAAATCCTAAAAAACTAAGAAAAATTTTAAGAAAATGTTAGAAATTTTGAGGAATCTTGGGGCTTCTTTTTTAAAAAAAAAATTTGAAAGAGCCCTAGAATTGAGGAAAATTTTAAGCAAATGTTAGAAAATTTTAAAAATTTTGAAGAAAATTTTGAGAAAATTATTAGAAAATCCTATAAATTTTGCGAAAAATCTTAAGCAAGAGCTAGAAGATCTCAGAGATTTTTAGGAAGATTTTATTTTATTTTTATTATATATATATATTATTTTATACTTTTTTATTTTTTTGTTATGATTGGAGCTAATTTTCAAAGATTCTTAAAAAACTACTCCTAAAAGGTTATGGTAAAAGGGGCAAAACACAAATGTCAAAAGAAATGGAGGGATTTTTTTTTATATTTGGGAAGAACATTAACATAGAATGATAGAGATTTTCTTGGTGCACCAGGCTTAGGGTTACTAGAATGTGCAGAAATCACGAACCAAATGTTATGTCGCATTGTTTTCTAGGGCTTGAAAGGATCGAAGGAACCTAGGTTTTGTTTTCAGTTGTTTCCCTGCACTGTGCTTACTCGGTCTGTTCTTTATATGTTCTCTATCTGTCTTCTCTTTACAGGCGGGTCACTACATCCGAGGCTTCGGAGGTTCAGTCTTCGGGGAGGTGTTGGAGTGGAATGATGCCCTCCCTTCTCCCAGCCGGGCTTATATTGATACATCTGGTTTCGCTCGTTTTATACCCCTGCTGGATAGGACGAGCAACGACCGGGTATGGCTGACAGCCCTGGCTTAGCGGTGGTGGGATACCACCAACACTTTCCATTTCACTACCTTCGAGGCTACTCTGACGCCTCTGGACTTTGCACTCATTACCGGCATCCGGATTGGAGAAGCTCCCATCCCAGTCGACCCGACCATAGCCCAGTCGACTGATGCGCTGACGTACTTCCTCGGAGCCATTCCTGCTCATATGGATTGTGACAGAGTCAGATATACCTGGTTCTTCGAGCGGTTCAAGCACTTTAAGTGCACCGAGTCTCGTCACTATGAGTGGGTCGCCTGGGGTTTTTTGATGTACATGTTCAGTACCTCCTTGTTTTCGAACAAGGAGAATACCATTCATTTGCATTACTTGGGTGGCCTACCTCGTCTTGACCGGGTCGCATCATACGATTGGGGCGGCGCTACTCTGGCTACTCTTTACAGTTTCATGAGGACACTGACCCGGTTCCCTCAGGAGCTCAGCATTGGGGGATACGGGAGGGTCTAGGAGGTATGCTTTAGCTTCTGTAGTTCTTTATCTATTTCTGTTATCTATTATTTCTGCCGGCTGACATTTTCTTCTTTGTAGTTGTGGACCTATGAGTTTCTCGGACTTCACGTCCCGGCGAACTCTACGGCAGACCCTCTGGTTATTCCCCGTGCAGCCATGTGGTCCCGAGGGCTAAAGGGAAAGAAGGCCGGGGGAAAGAACATTGACCGGTTTTGGGTCTCGTTGGACCGGCTGACTCCCGACCAGGTATCCCTACCTACTGTTCATTACCCTCTGTACCATACTGTTCACTGCACTATACCATACTGATTACTGCATTCCGTTTATTGATACTGCATTGTGATTACTGCATATTATTCTTTTATAGGTTCATTGGGGCGTCTGGCAGGGAGTTGAGGATCGAGCTGGCGCAGACTTGATGCGTAGCCGAGACATCACTTCCAGGCGAATCTTGCTGGAGGGTCCATTTGGATGGGAGTATTATCTGGGAGAGCAAGTGGTTCGCCAGTTGCTTGGCCTGGATCACTTTCGGATCCCAGTGGTCCCTCAAGTCTGTATGCGTCGAACTAATCATCTGGGCCCTCTCGACTTACTGCTGGAGACGATGGGGACCCCACTTGCGGAGCTACTAGTGGCGGAGGGGGACTACACAGCCTGGGCCTGGGCGCACTTGATGGGTCCCTTAGGTCTCGGCCCGGCTGCCCCAGGTGGCAGGAGGCGAGGACAGGCACCAGAGGTTGCTGATGCCGGTGCTAATGCTGGAGTGGGAGCTGCCGCTGCTGCTGGAACTACTGCCCCTGGAGCTGGAGGAGTGATAGGTCCGGAGATCCCCTAGGAGATCCAGACTGTGGCCTATAGCTTCCCCTTCTCCCTTCCTATTCTAGTCTCGCCAATTTCTGAGTTCAGAGCAGAGATTGGCCAGGTATTTCCTTATCCTTACTCCTTTCTTTTATTTTCTGCTTCATTTTTCTGGTTGACTTCTTCTCTTTCCTTCTGTAGTTTAATCAGGCGTGGGTGGACCGGACAATGCTGATGGTCACCGGCCTGAGAGTGATGGTTCGGCAGATAGATGCCTCGATGCGGGCGGCCGACATTGCTTTCACGCCAGTAGCCGTTGTAAGTAGCTCGCGTGTTCTTTTCAGTTTTTCTGTATTTTTCTATCTTTATTCTGCTCTGAGTCTCGTTTCTTTTGATAGCCTGCAGCTCCGATCGCCGGTGTAGTGCCTTCACAGGCTCCAGTTGGTCCTCCTGCTCCAGCCCCAGCCCCGGTTAGAGGTCGTGGTTCTCGGGCGTCTTCTCAGGCCTATTCCAGAGGATCGGTCTCATCTGCTCGGAGCTGATCCAGAGTTATCTCCTCCTCTGACAGCGATGACCGTGATGACTTCGACATACTTTTTGAAGACGACAGCTCGAATGAGGCCGGTCCTTCCCGTCGAGTGCGCTTGAGGCATACGTGAGAGATAGAGAGCTCCTCCCCATTTTTGTCATTTCTTGCTTAGATACATTTACTCTTTATAGGCATGCGTGCCTTGGTTTGACATATTTTTATTCATCTGCTTCATGGGCCTGTGTGCCCCTAGTTTGACAAATACACTTATTTGATCCATGGGACTAGGTGCCTCAGTTTTATTCTGACATATTAGTTCCATTCATCTATTCATCTGTTGTATGATTTTTCTTTTTTTGCTGCTAAAACTGTCTTGGATGCATAATTCGGATGACACAACTGATGTAAACCACGCAAACTGAAAGCTACCCCACACCCGCCATGTTCGAACATGGCGGTCGCTGTAATATGACATGGCGGTCGCCACTTTCCCAAAATATTTACCTAGCGGTCGCCTTCTTCAACATGGCGGGCGCCTGGTCAAAGAAATGAAGTCACTGTACTATGATTTTTGGAGCTAGCGATCACCGATTCCAAGGTGGTGGCCGCCACAATAAGTGTGCATTTTACCGAATTTTTGGTATTTCGTCCTTTTTTACCCTATAAATACTATCCTGGAGGCCCCATTTGCTGTTGCTCGGATTTAGATGGCCAATTCCCTTTCTTCATGGATTGAGGGATTCTCTCATATCGAACGTTTGAACTTTGCCCCTTTCGGCCTTAATGCCCTTTTTTCACTGAGGAATGTGAATATTAACAGACCTTTACTGATGGCTACTGCACAACTGTGGGATCTGTAGTCTCACGTCTTTTGGTTCGATCTCGAGGAACTATGTCCGACTGTAGAGAAGTTTGCCGCTATCTTCGACTTCACTCCGTGGAGTTCTGTTGTCGTTCCTACTCCCTTCTTCTCAGTTCGTCAGCAGGTGATGCAATTTTGTGGTCTGTCTAAGATGGAGGATTCTCGTCTGAGCTCGGGTGACTGTCTTGACATTTCATGGCTTATTGAGAGGTTTCATCCTACTGGTGACCTCAACAACCTAGACTTTTAGTTGGGGCACCATTATGCACTTTGCTTTTTCCTCATGGCCTAGTATCTACTTGTTCCTTCTGATTGGCGGGTTAGTTGTGTCTTGATTGACATTGCTGGCTAATTGTGGATGGGGAGAGACTTCGTGCCCCTGGTTTTGGCTGAGACACTGCTGGGCTTGAACGCTATCCATCGTGGCAAAATCACCACCTTTGCTGGCAGTCCTTTACTTCTCCAGGTGATCTTAGCATCTTCCTTTGTATCAAGTTCTCTGTTATGACTTTGACTACTATGGCAGACATTACCTAGCAGTGCCCTTGGTGGCGGATTTCTGACATAACTTTGACTACTATGGATCATCCTGGTGTGCTACTTGTTGGCCTACGTCAAACTACCTTTTATTACCCCCATCGGATAATGCGACAGTTCGGTCGCAGTCAGACCACCTCTTCCAACGTTCGCGATCATCTGTTCTCATCTACGCTGCGGGCTCTATTTTTACCACAGTATCATGATGCTTGGCCTTTCCATTCACGTAAGAGATGCAGGAGCTGCAATGCCCCGAGCTTTTTGCTGAATACAAGACATGGTTAACACAAGATAGGAAAAAGAAAGATAAAGAAGAGGAAAAACAAGCAGCGAAAGGAGAAGAGTTTGAGGATCTCTACTTTATTTTGAAAATTTTTACAACTTTCTCTTTTTTTTTTATAGAGTTTGGGACTTGTGTGCCATTCCTTTATTTAAGAGTTTTGTAATCTTGCTTAAAGTAATGAAAAACTCCTACTTCATATTTAAGATGGTTCAAATTTATTCGAAGCTTGAATGTCCTTATTATCAAAATCTAGAAATTAATTTGCATTGGTCTTACTCAAATTCAAAGATGGCTAAAAACAAAGAAAGTGGTCGGACTTCTTAAAGAAACTGCCTACGTATCCCAAAAAAAGATAAAATCCGGCCATAACGTAGCTCGGGCTTGGTTTTCACTCAGGTATTGACACTCTCATTTTGTAATGCCTTAACTTTTGCCAAAGTCGTCCTTCTGAATTTTCGGCCTTGCGGGCTGTTCTAATTTTTGCCTGAGCCGCCTTTTCGATTTTCAACCAAGCGAGCTTTTATTTTATTTTTATTTTTCTCTCAAGACAGTACTTTTTGAGCTGGTCCAAGTTGATTAGAGTGGATAATGTATTGCCGTCCAGGTCCATAATAATTACGGCACCACCGGTCATAATAGTCTTGATCAGATACAACCCGGCCCAATTTGGTTTGAACTTTTTCCTTGGATCAAATACGGGAGCCTTGATCTCCTTAAAAACTAAGTCATCTTCTCTCAAGGCCCGAGTCTTGACTTTCTTGTTGAACGCACGAGCTATCCTTTTTGGCATCCTTGTATGTAAAATAGGGTTTGTATCCTTCTTTCGTCGAATAAAAGAAGCACTTCTATCAAATTCTTCTGCCATTCTTCTGCGGGTTGAGCCACATTTTATACTTCTTGATTATTTCAAAGAATTTCTGCAACACTATGATATGGTTGTCTTGATCTTTGAACTTAACAATCATGTCGCCCACATACATCTCAGCATCTTTATCTATCATATCATGCAACAAAGTAGTTGTAGCCCTTTGATAGGTTGTCCCAGCATTCTTTAAATCGAATGGCATAACGCTGTAACAGTAGATGCCCCACAATGTAATGAATGTGATCTTTTCTCTGTCTTCAGGGTCTATTAAGATCTGATTGTACTCGGAGAAACCATCCATAAATGATAAAAGAGCATACCCCACTATACTATCTACCAAGACATCAATGTACAGCAGTGGAAAGTCATCCTTCGGACTAGCCTTGTTGAGATTCCAAAAATCCACAGAGACTCTGATGCGTCAATCATTCTTCAAGACCAGCACAATGTTGGCCATCCACTTTGAATACTCGATTACCATAAGGAATCCAGTGTTGATCTGCTTGGTGACTTCTTCGTTGATCTTCAGATCCCATTCTGGCCATATCCTTCTCAATTTATGTTTGACCGATTTGGCATTGGGATATGGTGTTGGATAATATCGGGATCAATTCAGGGTATATCCTCGTATGATCATGCAAAAATATTTTTAAATTCTTTTAATAAATTCATTAATTGTTCACGATCAACTAAAAATAAAGAAGAACCAATTTGAACTATTTGTAGGTTAATTTTATTACCCAGATTTATTGACAAAATTTCTTCAATTATTGGTTAGACACGCATTTTTTCTTCTCTTTTAAAGCTTTTAATTTTTCAGGGACATCCCATTCGAATTCAAAATTATCAGAAAGCGTACAAAATAAATCAAGCAAAGTAGGATCTTCATAACCTTCATTTATTTCATTGATATCAAAGAGAACAGGAATTACAAAATCAAAAACGAAAGAAGAGAGTGCACAGACAGACGTGCCCTCGAACTTGACATTCAATTGATCTGAACAAAGCAAAAACTTACAAGACTCCAACTTGACTCGAGACTTGAATTATGCAAATTGCAAGAATTTAAAAACCAGCTGTGACATTCGATGCAGATAGAGATGGAATGACCTTATTGGCAATGAGATCCTGAATATCATGGCGGAGTTTCAGACAGTTGTTGGTTGGGTGTCCATGGAGCTGATGGTATGAGCAATACTGGGTGGGATCATAGTGTAGTGGTAAAGGGTTAGGAGGCGGCATTAGATCAATAAGCTTTATCAGCTCTTTCTCGACAAGTCAATTCAGGACCGTGGTCAAAGAGATATTAAGGGGAGTAAAAACTCTCCTTAGCTTTTTCGGTTGCGACGGCTGGTTATTTTTTGGAGGAGATAATGAAGGTGAAGAATTCGGTCGATCTGATCTGGGGTTTAGCAAATTCACCTCGTTAGAGTGAGATGCAGGGTTAGTGGATGGGTAAGGTCTTCTCAGCTTTTGGTTCGGCTCGACCTCCTCGATATCACCAGACTGAATTGCATCTTCTATCTGAACTCCAGCATTAAATAACTGCTTGAATGTGAAGAGTGGCTGCGTGATCAAATAATGCTCCAGAGGAGATTGGAGATTCTTGACTATAATCCTCACCTGTTCTTTTTCTGTTGGACGGTTCGTCATTTTGGCTGCCTTTCCCCTCCACTTGGTTAGAAAGTCCACAAACGACTCTCTACTTTCTTAACGAGTGATCTCTAGCTCCCGAGTGGTTGTATATAACTGGACATTATAGCTATATAGGCCGAAAAAAGCTGTAGCTATGTTCTCACAGGTTCTGGTCTTTGCTACATCGAGGGAGAGGGACTATTTTTGAGCTGCCTCAGAAAGAGATCGGTGAAAGAGTTCGGCCTTTAGCTAGTCATCAATGGCCATTGGTGACAGGGTACCAACATACATTCGGAGATGAATTCTAGGATCTCCGGTTCCGTCAAACTTCTCAATCTCTGGCATCTTAAATTTTTCTGGCAGTTTTGCATTTGGGAACAAACATACTCCCCCTCATATCTAACATGTATTCCTCAATCCCCTTGGCTTTTCTAAGAATCTTTTCCATCCTGTCGATCTTCTCAATTAGTGCAGATTCTCTGGACTGCGCACTGTTTTCCTCCTAGATTATCACATGACGAGGGTTTTGTGGTGGTGGTGGTGGAACAACTTGCGATCCATCGGGGACCTGGTTATCATTCCAAAAGTCTTCGACATTTTCATTTGTGTTCTTCGGTTGTCCATTTGCACCAGGGATACAGGCCTGAATTGCCCAGATCTGTGCCTGACATTGCACTTGAGCCTGGGTCAGTTCCTCTACTACTCTCTGTATATCAATAATCGCCCTCATCAGGGCTGTCAGATTCACTTCGTTCTCTGCCATTTCAGATGATTTAGCTGATTGTTTAGATATCCTGTAGAGTTTGCCTATTACTAATCTTGTCCAGACACGTGCCGACCGTGATCTTCTCGGCCCAATGGTAATCTCTCAGAAAGACCTAAATTCCTAAAGCAGAGTAACTAGTATCAAACTTTTCTCGGACAGGCATTCTGACAACAGGTAGCAGATATCTCAGATTCCCAAAATAACAAATCATGAGCAAGTAAACACGGAGACTGAAATAATGCCCATGTTGGGCTCATATTGGCAGCATAACGACGGCTAAGGAGAGGATTAACCAACTTCTAAAGGGAGGATTTATCTAAAGGAAGGGCACTCCGGTAAGAACATAGGACTAGACTAAGAAGACCAATTTTAACCTAAAAATTTTAAGGACAAACGGGCAGCATAACGGTAAGAACTATCTTTCACAGGTATGACAAGGGTAGCCTAAACAAAGGCGGAGGGAACCAATGACCCGAGACGATCCCGAAGGAGAGAAACTACCTTAGAAGCTTTAAAACAAAACACGGGCATGACTCCGGAAAGAAAACCGCGGTAAGAAAACCGAATATGGTGAAAAATAAAACCTGGATAAGAACCTGAAAGAAAAGCTAGCTTAAGCAAAGGAGAACAGAAATCCCGGGTCGAACCCGGAGAAAGAATTAGCCTAAACTTGATCAAAACAATCGTAACAATATACAGAAAAAACATACAATGAAAAAAAATATATAATCCTACTAGAGTTAGCAACATTTAATTTGGGGGGTTCTAAGTTCACTATATGTAAAAGGCCGATTTTGATCAATTGAAAAGGGTACCTTCTGAATAGATCTGAGTATATACCTCACATGCCTTGAGTGGTACAAGACATGGTCAAACAGTACGTCTGAACTCTTTTACTATACCTATGAAAGCGTACAGTCAATAAGGCTTGCCTGCTTTCCCAACAATTCCCAAAACGGATGAACGTTTAGGGCATCAGGTTGACTGGCATGGGGATTTGAAAAACAATGCATATGCATGCGAAAATATAAATGAGAAATTTTATTAAGAAGCAATCATATTTTTTAGTCTAGCTATCTTATTTGATTTTATAAATTAGTCTCCAGCGGAGTCTCCAGAAATACTGTGGGGTTGGAATTTGGGATTTTTTGAAAAATGATCAAAAATAAAGTAATTCATAGATGTTTGAAAAATATTTTAACACCTTGAAAATTAAATTTTGAAAAAAAAAATTTGTTGAAAATAGAGTCACTACTTAGTTTTAAAAAAAAAACTAAGAAAACAAAAAAATGGCTATTGATCTTGAAAACGTTAACCAGATAAAGAGAGTTCGGAGGCTAAGGTACGAATCGGGAAAGGTGTTAGACACCCCGTTTGCCCAACCACAAGATTGGCCTCTACTAATCATCATTGGTTCTTTAATAGAATTTCTCAAATGCATACAAATAAAGAAAATGAAGGTAAAAAGAGAACATCCAAAATTAAATATGAAAAATACATAGCATATGTACATAGGATTCCAAATCAAAACAAATAAATTGGGTAAAATTTTAAATCCTATAGCGTGCAATTTCTAACTAAAACATATATGGAGCATTCTCTCATGCAATATTCATGTATAAAATAAAACTAATCTATCATGATTTGAATGAACGAGTAAAAATATGCAAAAATTTATTAAAACTATCTAAACATAATTTGTTATAAAAGATAAACTAAACTATTCTAAATATACTTTCAAGTAAAGAAACTAAAATATGCATTAATGTTAACATGATAAATTAATAAAATAAATGAGAAATGCAAAAACAAAATATACATAAAAAGAATCCTAAAAGAGAAAGTTCATGAAAGAAGTTTATGCTAAGATGAAAAATGTTAGAAAATACTTATTAACAAAAGAAAACAATCTAACTATCCACTTTTGCATTCTTTTAAAAGAGATAGAAGAAAATAAAAAGAAAAGAAAGAGAAAAAAATTAGTCTTAGAGAAGAAAATAAAAAGAAAAGAAAGAGAAAAAAATTACTCTTAAAAAAGAAATCTAGTTTAAATGGCTTTTTGTAATTTTTGAGTTTAACAAAATAAAAAAATATAAATGAAGTACATGTTATAAAAAAAAATAAAGTTTTAGGAAAAGAAAAAGAAAATAGAGTTTTTAAAAGAAAAAATAAATACTAACATTAAAAGAAATACTAATAAAGAATAATTAAACTAATCACTAGAAGAGGAAAAAAAGAAAATAGAACATTGTAAGAAATTTTAAAGCTAATTAACAAAATGCTAGAGATGAGAACTATACTACCATTAAAAGAAAAGAAAAGAAAAGAAAGAAAAAATAAAAGCTTCAAAAGGAACATTTTGCTAAAATAAAATAAAATAGAACATTAGTATTAATATTATAATAAGAGAAATGGAAATAAAATAAAGTATTAGTAAAAAAACATTGAACTAACTAAAATGAAAGAACGAGAATAAATGCTAGAATATTAAAAGGTTCCATTAAACTAACTATTACAAGAAGATAAATGTTAGAAATATAGAAAGAAAAAAAAAAGAAAAAGAAATACTAAAAAAAAATTTGAACTAGCATTATAAGAAAAGAAAAGAAAATGAAAAGAAAACAAAGAAAATGAAGAATAACCAAACAATTATTAGAAAATATGAATATAATATTAACAATTATATTCACATGAATGTTAGTGCATTGATAATAACAATTAAGAATATTATAAGTTGTAATTGCTAAAATATATTAGCACTTATTTAATGAATTAATTAAAAAAATAATGTGCTTAGTGTGAAAGTGTAAACTAAGCAATTAAAAAAAAGATTAAACTAGATGAAGGAAAGTAAGTAAGAAACAAGATTAACTATTAAAATGAAAGAAATACACAAATTAAAATGAATTTAATCCAATCACACCAAAAGAGAGAAAATTGAGTTAGAAGGATCGGGGATCCAAACAAGGTATCTAGATTGTCGGAGAATCCTCAAGTCGGAAATGTGCCACAATGGTCCAATCCTCGGGTGGTGATCTAAGCAAGGCTTCAATGTAGGCGTCGGAGGTTCGGATCTCGGTATTTCGGCAGGGGTTCGGCGTCGGGACTCGAATTTACTCGACAACTCAACAGAGCTTCTCTTATTAAACCTCTCACTAGTTTTCTGTCCTTCAAAACGTACCAGATGTATAGTATTTATAGAGTTACTCAGCCAATGAAATTCTGCCACGTTTTGGGGCACGTCAGGGTTTTTAGAGTTGGCGGCCGCCGGGTATGAACATAGCGGTCGCCACATCAAAAGAAACTTACAGAAGGTTCTACTGGCTGTCGCCATAATGCAAGTTAGCGGTCGCCGTGATGAAAGGTGGCGGCCTCCATGTTGAAGTTGGAGGCCGCCATGTTGGAGTTGGAGGCCGCCGTATTGAAGTTGGAGGCCGCTGTGTTGTAGTTGGAGGTCGCCATGTTGGAATTACTTGCGTAACAATTTATTGGTGGTTCGACATAATTTCATTGGTTTTGACGGTTTTGACGATTGGGTTCAAATACCGAGCTTGGATCATTTCCCGAGAATCGAACTGAAGCACTATTCTAGATGTTTTCATCATCGAATTCACCTAAGATTAGGCGGGATCAAATTAGGGTGTCTACAGTCATGCAATCTTCTAGTTTTTCTTTCATACTGAAATGATAATAGAGGTTTCAACTGTCTGCAGAAAGGTCGGATATGACCCACAATACCATAATAATAACAACAGACATGCATAAATTTTTTAAAATTGATTGATTGTGGCAAAAATAATTTAAAATAATTTCTCAAAAATTGAGTCATGAATTGATCAAAACTTTTTAAAGAATTTTGACCCAAACCCCTAGGCACGTTGACAGTTTTAACAAAATTGATTTTACCTAAAGTTTTCGAAGTAAATGAATTTTCAACATACCCTAATCCAGTTCGGTCTAACGCCACTTTCTGAACACTCAAGATTTCTTCCAAACTTAGGGATCTTACATTCAACTTCTTGAGAGTGGTATTAGCAGCAAGCAGTTCAGATTTCAACTCTTTGATTCTTGCCTCAAACGAGGTTTTTGAGTTTATTGAGTTTTGTAATTCCACTTCTAATTCTGAAATTTTGGATTCAAAGGAATTGCAAAACTCAATAAGTTCATTCCTATTGTTTTACAAAACTGACCAATTTTTTAGATATTTTGGATTTAAAAATTTTCAGTTGAGAAATAAGTGCTTGAGACTCGGCTAATTCTGATTTAAGAACTTCATTCTCCTTTTCAAATATTTTAATCTTCAATGACAGCTTAGTGATAACTTTTGTCAATTTGTAACTTTCTCTGTACAGTTTATCATATGCCCACTGAAGATTTTTTTCACTACCATCATCTAAATCTGAACCTGAATCTGAATCATCTTTTTCGAAATCACTGTGAGAAACACCTAGTTCTTGATTAGAGTATTTAGATTTAGATGAGCCAGCCGATGCAGTAAAAGCCACAAAATTACACTCTTTATTATCTGGTTTGGATTCTATTTTATTATCACTTGACTCATCATCCCACGTGACTGAATTTTTTTTTCTTTCTTTTTCTTTTTATTTGGGCAATCATGAGCAATATAACCATACCTCTAATATTCAAAATATTGTATCGTCTGATTTTGATTTTTTGAAGAAAAAAAATCTCATTTTTTGCAACATTCTTACTTTTGTTACTAGTTTTTTTGGACTTGTCTTTGAAGTTAGATTTTTTATTTAAATTTTTTTTTAATTTTTTAAGAATAAAATTTACAACTTCATGGTCAAAATCCATCTAATCTTCAATAGATTCCATGTCAACATTTGAAGATTTCAAAACAATACCTTTAGATTTTTTAGGTTGACGCAACTCATAAGTTTGAAGGTTTCCAACCAACTGTTTCACTTTAAGAAGATCAATGTCTTTGCTTTCTTCAATTGCGGTGACTTTTGGTTGAAATCTTTCAAGTAGTGATCGTAAGATTTTTTGAACAATACGGGATTTCAAATTTTTTTCACCAAGTATAAAACAGGAATTCATAATATCACTCAGTTTTGCATAAAAGTCATCAAATGTCTCACTTTCTTCCATTCTTAAGATTTCAAAACTGGTAGTGTGCCTTTGGAGTTTTAAAATCTTAACGGTTGAAATGCTTTCATAAGTGACTTCAATGATATTTCATGTTTTTCTTCAGCAATTTTACATGTACAAATTCGTCGAAATTCTTCCAGTATTGTTAGCCCAAGAGCTTCTTTAATTGATTTTGATGATTTTCATATTTTATTTCCAATAAATAAATGTCTTTAATTGGATAATATTTCTTATTTTCAAAATAAAAGTACTAACCCATTTTGAACAATCAAGGTTGACACCTTAGCCAAAAAGGTATAACTTGTATCTCAAAAGATTCAAACACTTAAGAATTCTTTAAGTAAAATTTTTCTTCTGTGTTGATCTCAATTGAAAT
>JAOTRH010013319.1:0-22895 GCA_034768845.1 Heliamphora exappendiculata
AAGCTTCAAAAGCCGACCCAAAAAACTAACCTAATCATTAACCTAATCATTAAAAGGACAAGTGATGTTTATCTTCTCCAATCTCGCAACCAGTTTGGATGGAAAAATTGCCACTCAAAAAAAAGGCCTATTCCTTTTAGGCACTCCTTATGATCATGCTCAGATGGAATTGGTGCGTAGTGTTCTTTTTTACCCTTTTTCAAATTTAGAAAATTATTACCGAAAGGTTCAAAAATCTACACTGCAGAAACAATGGAAATGAAAAATTAAGGTAGATTATTGGCTTGGTGATTGAGTAGGAATTACTTAAAATTCAATGTTAATATGGGCCACTTAACAACACAAGGAGAGGAAGACAATAAGAAGACAACAGTGAAATTGAGAAGAAAAAGGAAGAAAAAGATAAAAGAAGATGAGGGATTTTTATCAATTGTCATATTGTGTTTAAGTGGGATTTCTACTCAACCAAAAGGAATTACTTTTAATTTACCTTTATGGAAAGCAAGTTGGGACTTGTAATCATCTCTACAACAATTGTTTTCATTAACCTAATATAGCTACCAACTGCTTAACAAGATTAATAATCTCTATATATCTTCTTTCAAATGAAAATCATGAAACCATATATAGTATTGGATTATGAACAAATTATCTGTGTACTTGTAACCAATACAATCTTGTTTGTAGTATACTATTTGAAGTTCAGTTTTACCTCTTTAAAAAAGGAAGAATTATTCTTTCTTAAACAAAATAATTTGCTTATAAGAGCATCTCCACCATATTACTGTTGGGTTACATGTGAAGAAAGTTGCCATTGGGACGCATATTGATAAATTCTTTCTTTATTTTTATTAAAACAAATTTTGAAAGTACAATTTTTAATAGTAATATAAAAAATAAATCAAAGTGGAAAGAATTAGTCCCCCAAATGCCGCGTTTGATAATCGGTATATATTTGATGGGATTAACAATAAAATGAAATTAGTATAAAAATCATGAACGAGGTGAGAATATTAGTAATTAAGTTGGAGTATAATTTCTTTATTTTTAATTTAGATAAGATTAGATAATATAGATTACACACTCATTTTGATTTTGGCGAGATTAGATAATATGAGATAGAATTTTATTTATTTATTTTTAATATTATCATTGTATTAAAAAACTAGACATTGTATATGCACCTACGTCACAAATTTCTTAACTAGATAGAATTGTTTTCTACTGCATTATTATCCAAAATATTTAGAAAAAAATTTATTATTTGAAGTTAATTTTATAATTAAATTATTTTCTAAGTGTCTTTATGCAAAGATAATTGATAGTTTTATATATATATATATATATATATATATATATATATATAGGTAGGTATGTATATATAGAAATACATAAATATATAATTTAGGAAATTATATATTCAAATT
Organism: Heliamphora exappendiculata; assembly: GCA_034768845.1. NCBI lineage: Eukaryota > Viridiplantae > Streptophyta > Magnoliopsida > Ericales > Sarraceniaceae > Heliamphora > Heliamphora exappendiculata. The sequence goes on from JAOTRH010013319.1 coordinate 1,428, forward strand.
TGAGCACCCAAATGGTAGCTGAATGATTTAGTTGTGGGAGGTCTTACTTTATTGGTGCATCCTGTTCATGACTTTTGATTTTATATATATATATATATATATATGCAATCCATGCATCAACTTCTTCTTCATAGCCTTTTAAACCAAAAGTCCTAGCTAAGTTAAAGTAAAAAAAAAAAGGGAAACGGAGTGAGTGCTGTGTTTAAAAAGTATAGGATCATATTGTGCCTTGTTTGGAATTAATTTGGAAATATATTTTTATGATTAAATTCATTTATTACGTAGAGCTCGTTGAGTTTGTTATTCATATAAAATTTTAGATTGATCCCATATCAGTAACTAAGTGATTGAGTAACATTGTTTAACAATTGTTCTTCAAAATTAAAATATTTATTTATTTATTTATAAAATAATATTAGGACATTTTATTCAATCACTTAGTTATAGTTATCGAATTAATCTAAAATCGTACAAAAATAACAAACTCAACAAATTTTACGTAATAAACAAATTAAATTATAAAAATATATTCTTAAATTCGTCTCAAACAAGCCGCAATAAGGCGCTATGTTTTTTTAGGCACAACACCCTTCTCATTTTCAAAAACAAAAAAAATAATGGTACGGATAATTCAGTACTTCCTTCTTAACGGCTCCCTGAGCATCCCATCATAGGTAACTTCATATACAATTATTAAAAAAATGAGAAAGAAAGTTACAATGTTGAACAGTATGATATAAGACATTTTCTACATTTTATTTTAAAATAAAATAAAAATTATTTTTTGAGGTTGAATTATGAAGAAAAGAAGGATACATATTTATTTTTTATTTTTGTTTTGTTACAAATCAAAAATATATATATATATGTACTTAAATTTTTGCAAATTCAAGAGTCAAATAGAAGTTTAATAAAAATTATTTACTACTTTAAGCTAATTCATTATTGTATTCTAACATTAAAATCATGCTCTATGTGACAAATAAAAGTAAAAGTCGAAATAATTTTTTTTAAAGAAGTCATATAATCGATTATTGGATGATTACGAGTATTATTTGCTTTAATGCGATTACTTGTTTTTTACTAGTAAAAATAAATCAGCACAAAAATTAGGGGTAATTGGTAAATTAGTGGTCTTATTTTGGATTATAGAAGTGTTTGATGGGATTGAACCTTACAAAACTTTTGAGCAAAACTTGAGTAAATGGAAAATGATGAATTCATGAAGTGGAAATAAAAGAACACAAAAGAAAAAAAGAAAAAAAAAAGGAAGGGAAAAGAGGTTGGTGAGAACTATTAAGGATTTAAAATCTCTATTGATGGTTCACCAAAAAAAAAAAAAAAACAGAAACCAAATTCTTATAGTGAAAGGAAATATACACAGTATACATGATAAGAAGAGAATTCAATAAATAGAAGATTCTCTGTGTCTATATTGACTCTCCTTCCTTGCTCTTCTCTGAACCTGCTCTTTTCTCCATTTCAATGACCATTTACACAATGCTGCAAAGGATATGTACAAAATAGATACTATAAGAGGTTTTAGTTCCTCTCTCTCTCTCTCTCTCTCTCGCTCTCTCTCTCTCTCTGTCTATATACATATGTATTGAATCCATGTGGGTAAGATAATTACCCATTTTTTGCACCTGGGTATTGAATCCATGTGGGTAAGATCATTACCCATTTTTTGCACCTGGGTTTGAAAAATCTTGTTTCTGGCTTGATTGATTAACAGCTGATACAGATATGCATGAAGATTCTTAGTAAAATCTGCTTATTGGATGTGCATTTACTTATTCCCCTATCTTCGTTTTGTCATATCTTCAATTTTTTTTTTTTTTTGGTCTATATCTTGAAATCCTCCCTAACACTCATTTCCATGATATCAATTTTATTTGTGTAATCTGTGTTTTCTTTTGCCTCTTTAATTGTTTCATTTTTCCTGTCTAGTTTTAGGAAAAATATTCAGCGCGCACTCCATTGATATGTACTTATGAGATTATTTTTATTGAATTTGAATGTACATTTTTTTACATATTACATTCACAAATATTGGTATTTCTGTATTATATACAAGTATTTGATGCATCTAGGGGTGTACTAATTAAGAAAAAAAATATATGCATTTAGTATTTCCCATATTTAAAATGTTAAATCAAAATTGTGAGTTATAAATTATGTTTTTTATTATGAATTATTATAATTAACTCTATAAGTTTGCATGGTTGATTTATGAATTTTTATGATTTTTTAGTTACGAGTCTGTATAGTTTATTTTTGAATCTGTATTGTAAAATTTATAAACTGCAAACCATATAATTCAAAAATACAGTGTGCTGAAGCTGAATCCATGGTTTTTATACTGTGAATTTGTTGCCTCATCTATGAAGCTTTCCATAAATTCTAATCAAATTATAGAATTTTGATATTTTTTTTCAGCTTTTTGTTAGGATTTTCTTTATGAATTTGATATTTTTGTTTATAGATCAGATGCTTCATTCACCCATTGCTAACAAGTAAAAAAGACAGAGAGAAGCAATTGATACTTCCCAGAGTCTCCCATGGAAAATCGGCAACGCCCAATGTCAGTTCCTTCTTCCCTATTTTCTGCTAGCTTAATTCCATTAATGCCGTAAAAGCTTGCCATTGATAACTGCATATGGGAAATCTCCACATTACAGTGACAACATTTTTTCTGTAGATTAGTTTGTAAAATTACTTAATTATACACATTAAAGCCGCGAATATACTACTCGAGACCAAAGATATAAATCAACCATTTTTAATTCCTAAGGTTCCGATTGGCAACTAGCTTAAAAGCTTGTTTTTTTGCTTTTTTGCATTTTTAACCAAAAAATTAAATTAAGTTCATAGTAAGTTGTTTGGTAATTTAACTTTTAAGCTAATTTTTTTCAAGTTGGTTATGTGGGTCAAATGCTAGTTTTTTTTTTTTTTTGGTTCAAAGTGGATAATTTTACTATTCCATATATTAAATATTAACAATTATATGTAGTTAATAGTTGTAGTAATTAAGTTATGAATAATGGGTATTATTGTATTTTAAAAATTGTAAAAATTTAAATAGAATATTATAGAATCTTGTGTTTTGATTTGATTTTTTACCCTTTTAACTTTTTAGATTTTTTACCAAATGGACAATCTTAATTTTTTGGCATTTTTAGCCAAAATGCCGATAGACTGAGGTTGCCAATAAGGCCAGTATCGCATTTCGGTTGTTTTAGCATTCTAAATATATATATACATGTTACCAACTTACCATGTGTGTCTTTTAGAGTTCGGTAATATTTTAGGTGCACCATTAATTTGATACCTCAATATAGGAAATGGCAACTTGATTCATTTTCTTCCTCTTTTCTTTATCCTTTCCCCCCAAGAATGGCTATGCTTCCTGCATCAGCTATTGTGAATATGCTAATTTCTTAATTCAGAAGCATCTCACTCAATAAAATTTGATTGACAATAAAGCAAAAACATTCATTTGTGAAGTTATCATATGTATATATATAGGGTAAACACAAACCAAGCTTAATTTCTTGGACCACTTGCAAATTAACCTTGTCTGTTCAATGATGGTAAAAGCTCTGATTATTGTGCCTATTGGCCTGCTCATGAAATCCCTGGTTTGCCCCTTCAAAGGGTGCCAATCTTTCCATTGTTTAGAAGCTATGACTTTTTGGGCTTCAAGTTAGATAAGCAAAAAAACTCATTTGATTACTTTTTGTCTTCAAGCCGCCCACCATTAAACGAATTAGTGACATTTTGTCTTTTGATTTTTTTTTATTTTAAGTCGAAAAACAAAAATAAAAAATATAAAATATTAAACAAAAAACAAAAGCGGACTTTAAATTGATTATAAAATGATGCCTTAGTCTGGACGAACCCCATTGAGCAGGCCGCCTCTTCGGACAAGCCTATAAAGTAATTGCTTTGGACCTCTAAATTTCCCAACTTTTGTATACGCTTTACACAAAAAAAAATTATTAAAATTATTAAGCATTATATCAGATGGCAAGTCCCAATTGCTTTAATTTTAGTTTTATCAAAACTCACTTAGATTTAAGTGAAATATTTCAATAAACTATGGCAAGCGAAATATTAAATAAATTAGTTATGCTATCTATTTAAGAGTATAGGATAAATAAAATTAATTGTGCAAGCTTAACTGTTAATTTTGCAACTAAAAATATGAGAAAGGTGATTTTTGAATCTTTCAATATTATAATTTTAGATTTTGTTGTTTTCTTTTATTACATATTGAATTTCATTAAGATTTAAAGCAATAGGAATAGATTTTATCTTATTCATTTTTTTTTGTTATGATTTTTTTTAAAATTAATTATTTTTAAAAAATATTTATTAATTTGTATAAAAGTTCCATGCAAATTTTTCTTTCATCCCCAACAATCATAGATCCTGCCACAAAACCAACTCAAATAAAAAATTAGTTGTTTCTATCTCAAATAAAACCGTCTCATAGTTGAAAAATTATTGACTGATTCAAAGGGTATAGTCACTTGATACCACAAGCATTTGAAAGTTATACAAACAAATGGCTTTATATATTTAGAGATAGATCTCATATAACCGTGTGACTTTAAATAACTTGTGATACCTGTAGCCATTCTTTTTCGGACACTGAATAATAGCTTCATAGCTAGATTCAAAATTATTGAGAGAGAGAAAACACCACTTGCAAACAAAATTAAAATCTTTTTTCCCTTCTCTTTAAATAGTAACAACAACAACAACAATAACAACAACAACCAATAAATATTGATTAATTAGAAATTTCGCTATAAAATAATGAATTTACAACAAATTTCTCTCTTTTGATATGATTAGAGGACAACAATAATATATTCTTAGTCTAGCCCTTTCTTCAGTCTCCTAATACTTTTGTAGTCCTGCAAGCTTTCAATTTGTGCTTGGACTTTTAATTTGTTTGTTAACAAAATCTGCATCTAGATGCGGCATTTAATCATTAACCCGCCGAGGCTTTTAGCTCTGACGGCATTTTCTCCCTTGTCCATTATGGTGGTGGTGGATTCAAGCCCCATAGGGGTAATGGGCTGATCGCGGTTTTATATCGTAATGTAGATTCTAACTCTTGGCAAAATAAAAAAAAATAAGTGGATTCGAGCCCCATTGGGGTAATGGGTTGATCGCTGTTTTATATCGTAACATAGATTCTAACTCTTGGAGAAATAAAAATAATAATTCACCCAACATGAGATACCGTCCACTTATTGTTGTAAAAAAGTAGAATTTGAATAGTTAGAACATTATTTTTTACTAACTTTGGAGCTAAAAATCTTTAAATTCGATTAATTTTCTTAGATGATTTTAAGTTCTAATTTGTTTTTCTTCATAAGTAGAGTAATAATGGATTTTATGGTATTCAAAATTATTAATTGGTGAATGAAAAATTGACTTTACAAGTGTGTTATTGAAGTTGAAAAAATGTTCGTAACTTGACCCAATCCCACTTTGGTTGGGAGAGGTTTGGTAGAATGGTATATATTAGTCAACTCTAGCCAAAGGGGTGTGCCCCTTGGTGGTACTCAATTTTGTGGAAGAGAGAAGACTTACCCAACGGTGGGTTCGACCCAAACCCCACACACGCGCCGCCGTTGTCGGCTGGCCATGTCGAGCCGGGCTCGGGACCGAGTCAGAGTTCCAAGGTCCAATGGTTGTAGGTTGTAGAGTTGGGTCTACTTTATACTAAACCCGAACCGTTAGAGGGTTTGGGACCGTTTGAGTCAGTTACAGTTCGCACCTGTTGGGCGGTTCAACTGTCAAGCCGAACTAGTGTCGTGTCGGTTCGGTTTAAACCGATCTGTCACTAGCAGCGCCTATTTAAAGGTTGCTGCAGATCTGATTAATTCACTCTTTTAATCCATTCTCTTCCACACCAAAACTTTGCTGCATTTCTTCCTCATTTCATTCAGAGTTCCTGAGAAAGTTCAAGCACAGTAGCATTCATTGGGTGTGCAGATCGCAGTGCTTCCTCTGCACACTAAGATTGTTTTATTCTGGAGGCAGACGCCCATTATACCGCAAGCATCGAGGCGAGGGGCGTAATATGTCTTAAGAACGCAACGTTGAACGTTGGACTCAATCTCAATCTGTCCTTCCTCTGTTCTGTAAGCCGGTTCCATTTTCTGTTTTGTTTTTAAAATACCAGTGTTTAACTCAGTTTTATTTCGGGCTTTAATTTGTTTATGTTCTGTCGGTGTTCTTAAAACAGAGTTTGTTTTACAGATTTTAAAATCAGTGTTCTGTTTTAGTTTACAGTACCTATTTTACGAAAACTGTTTTATTTCATTTTGTTCTGTTCTTCTTTTATTTTCAATTATAAATCAATTTTATTTAAAACAGTGTTTTAGTTTTCTTATAATATGCATTTGGTATTTTTTAATAGTTTTTGTATAGACTAAACAGATTTCATATTTCTATTTTTGGTTTTTTTGAATTTTAATTTTTGGTTGCTATATATTTTATACTGCTGTTGTTGTTGTCCTGATTTTCGAGAACTGACAAATTGTTCTAATTCCAAAGTTTAGAACAACAGTCTTAAGATAGATTCTTTATTATATATTTTATTCTGAAAAAATACTGTCGGTATATTATTAAACAGTTGTTACAGTACTTTCATTTACTGTTTTATTATTTTATAACTTGTGTTGGATCTTGTTTCAGTGTGGATTTAATTTTTGTAGTTATGACAACCGAAACTGAAAACAGGATGACTCCCACCCTTTTTGCTTCTACCCTAGTGATGGGCTATGTTCCTACCCCGATTCCGACTATGCTTCCTGTGAACCATCGGAAGAAACCTGAAAAGTTTAACGGGACTGACTTCAAAAGGTGGTAGCAAAAGATGATATTTTACCTTACGACGTTGAATCTGGCACGGTTCCTCTAAGATGATGCTCCCTCATTGTCTGAGAATGAGGGAGATTAGCAAGTTGTTGTTGCGATTAATGCATGGAAGCATGCTACTTTTTGTGCTAAAATTACATCCTAAACGGGTTGGACAACATATTATATAATGTGTACAGTCCACTGAAGACGACCAAGGAATTGTGAGAATCCCTGGACAAGAAATACAAGACGAAAGATGCCGGCATGAAGAAATTCATTGTCAGTAGATTCCTCAAATTCTTACTGGTGAATTCAAAGACCGTCATCAGTCAGGTTCAAGAGTTTCAACTAATTCTGCATGAGATTCATGTCAAGGGCATGACACTGAGTGAGTCCTTCCGAGTGACTGCAATTATAGAAAAGCTACCACCATCCTAGAGGAATTTCAAGAACTATCTGAAGCACAAGCTCAAGAAAATAAAGCTTGAAGACCTGATTGTGAGGCTCATGATAGATGAGAATAATCGTACTATCGAGAAGAAAGGTTCACAGGGGAATTAAATCAAAGCAAAAGGCAATGTGGTGATTTTAAGAAGTTTAAGGGAAGGTACTTCGTGTGCCATAAGCTAGGCCATCGAGCGAAGAATTGTCGAAGCCGCAAAGACCAGGAAAAAGCCTCAAAAGGCAGAAGCATGCTCAGGCCAACGTTGATGAAATAGAGAATCTATCTTCTGAAATGTCTAACATGAATCTGACAGCTGTGGTGTCCAAGGTTAATTTGGTTGGATAAAATCCTAACGAGTGGTGAGTGGATACCGGTGCAACCAGACATGTGTGTTTAGATTAGAAAATGTTCACCCCTTATCAAGTAGTGACTAGTGGGGAACAACTTTTCATAGGAAACTTTTATGCTACAAAAGTGGAAGAAGAAGGCACGATTGTGCTAAAGATAAAATCGGGAAAACATATGACGCTTAACAAAGTCCTGTATACGCCAAAGATTAGAAAAAATCTTATGTCGAGATCACTGTTAAGAAAAAATGGCTTTAAATTGGAAAAATCTTATGTCTGACAAGTTTGTACTTAGTAAATAGGGAATGTACGTAGGGGAGGGGTATTTGTCAAACCGCTTGTTCAAGTTGAATGTACTAACTGTAATTCCAACTATGAATAAGATCCCATCTTCTACTTACTTGCTTGAGTCTTCTTATGTGTGGCATGGTAGATTAGGATATGCTAATTTTGAATCTTTGCGTAGATTAGTTAACATGAATTATGTGTCTAAATTTGAAATTGACTCTAACAATAAATGTGAAACTTGTGTAAAAGCTAAATTATCTAAAGAGCATTTTCAATCTGTGCAAAGAAGTACCGAGCCTCTTGGTTGAATCCATAGTGATATTTGTCATTTTAAATTTGTTCAAATACGAGAAAACAAAAAGTACTTTATCACATTTATAGATGATTGTACTAGGTACTGTTATGTGTATTTGCTAAGGAGTAAAGACAAAGGCTTAAAAAGTTTTCTTTTGTATAAGACAGAGGTTGAGAACCAACTTGGCAGAAAGATTAAAGCCTTAATGAGTGATAGGGTAGGTGAATATGAATCACCTTTCGGTGAATTCTGTTCACAACATGAAATTATCCATCAAACAACAGCTCCTTATACTCCATAGCAAAACAGAGTTGTTGAACAGAAAAACATGATTTAAAAAAATAAAATAAATGCTTTACTCATTTGTTCTGGGTTATCTCAGAATTTATTGGGAAAAAAGCAATACTTCCTACCAATTACATTCTTAATAAAATACCTCACAAGAAAACGAACAAGACTCCGTCTGAATTATGGAACGGTCGAAAATCTACCTATAAATTCATAAGAGTGTGCGGGTGTTTAGCTAAGGTGGAAGTTCCAAATCCTAAAAGGGTCAAGATTGGACAAAAAACTATTGATTGTATATTTATAGGGTATGCAAATAACAATAGTGCATATCGATTTTTAGTACACAGAAGTAACAATTCTGAAATTCAAGTAAATACTGTTATTAAATTTAGAAATGCATCGTTCTTTGAATATGTATTTTCGTGCAAGTCTAGACAAGAGATAAGTTCTCTTAAAATAACTTATGATGTTGTAGTTGGCAGTAAACAAGTGGAAGATGGGAATCAAAGATTGATAGAGGATGATGAACCTAGACATAGTGAACGGGTTAGAACATCCAAATCCTTTGATTCGAATTACGAGTCTCAAACTTTTAAGGCTGCAATGTCCTCCACGGATTCACCTTTGTAAAAAGAGGCAATCAATAGTAAAATTGAATCTATTTTGCAAAATCATACTTCGTTACTGGTGGACCTTCCACCTGATTGCAAACCTCTTGGATATGAATGAATATTCAAGAAATAAATGAGAGCAGATGGATTAATTGAAAAATACGAGGCGGGATTTGTAGTTAAATGATATAAGCAAACTGAAGAGGTAGATTATTTTGATATAACTCGTTTGTGACTAGAATAACTTCCATTAGGATTTTAATTTCTATTGCATCATTGATTGATCTTGAAATACATTGAATAGATGTTAAGACAACCTTCTTAAACAGAGATTTAAATGAAAAAAAATCTATATGAAACAACTTAAAGGCTTTATAGTTCCAAGACATGTGAAGAATGTCTGTAAGCTTGTTAAATCCTCTTATGAATTGAAACAAGCACCTAAACAATAACATAAAAAAATTTAACAGTGTAATGCTGTTCAATAGTTTCAAAATAAATTAGTGTGACAAATGTGTATATATGAAAGGCGCTAATAATGGTTATGCCATTATTTGTTTGTATGTTGATGACATACTAATTTTGGGTAATAATAATTCTATAATTAAAATTACTAAGAGCATGTTGAACAAGAGATTTGATATGAAAAATATAAAAATAGCAGATATTGTATTAGGAATAAAATCACTCAAACATTTGATGGATATACCTTATCTTAATTCTATTATGTTGAAAAAAATCCTTGAGAAATTTAATAAGGATGATACCCGTGTTTCGAGCACACCTGTAGATATAAAGCTCCATCTGTCTAAGAATACAGATAAAGGCATATCACAATTAGAATATTCTCATATTATTGGGAGTCTCATGTACTTAATGAATTGTACAAGACCCGACTTGACATATACTGTGAGTTAATTGAGTAGGTATACTAGTAACTCTGAGACTAACCACTGGCAGACAATTATCAGAATACTAAGATTTTTGATATGCACCCAAAAAGATGAGTTGTACTACATCAGATATCTAACTGTACTAGAATGGTGCAATGATGTAAATTGAATATCTGATACTAATGACTTAAAATCTACAAGTGAATATGTATTCACTTTGGGTGGTGCAGTTATGTCATGAAAATCATTTTAACAGATATGTATAGTGAGGTCCATAATAGAATATGAGTTTATAGCTCTAAACAAAGTTGGAGAAGAAGTTGAATAGCTCAGCCAATTTTTAGAAGACATCTCAATGTGGCCTAAACCTGTACTAACCATCTGTACACATTGCGAAAGTCAATCATCAATGGCTAAGGCACATAATAATATATATATAACGGTAAGTCTCGACATATACGTTGTAAATGTTGGACTCAAACTGTCAAGATTATTATTTTTGCAAACGATTTTTAGTAAAAAATTAACTGGACGGACAAACACCGAAACGAGCTCCAAATAAAACTTTTGATGTCGAACGATTAAAATTAAAACCCGTGCAACAAAAGTTAATTTAGAAAAATACCTTTTACTAGTCAAATTTTTAACTACGTTTTTTATTTCGAATTGAAGCTCTTGTCAAACCTTCTATTGTATTCCCTTATACGATCCCCAAACAGAGTGTGAGTTACGGACTATCGAGTACTTGTACTGGTAGAACCTGGACAGCATTAGTTTTAAAAATAAGTTATGAAACTGGTTCAACTTACCCGCATATTTATATGACTACAGTAGGGACCTGTGGAGTAATTATGAGTTAGACTTCTAGTGGAACACAGATACGTATCAGCGATTTTTTCAATTAAGCAAACCTCAACGCGGTATCTGCAATTATGAAAAATTAGCAGCAATTTTTGTAATTTCTATAAAATATTAAATTACAGTTTTTTCTTTAGGCTTTTCAGTACATAAGAAGAAATTTTTTTCTGAAACAAACACATTTTCTTGTATTGAAGAAATGCCATTGATAGTTAAAACTATATCCAAGTTAATTTTTCAGTCACCAAAATTTGGTCCCGTTAGTTTGTTTTCTTTGAGTATAACCCGTGTGTGAATTGAAAGTCATTTTAATCTTGATAATCACATAATTAAAAATAACCGTTAATTATGATGAGTAATACTTTGAATTTATTTTAATTTGGTTCCTTCTACTATTTTAAAAAAAATTTACCAACAGCCTGGTATCTTGTGAACAACATGTCTCATTGGAAGAACGTCTACTATCCATCGTATGACCAGACAAGTCAATTCCTATTAATTTTACTATTTAAGCAGCTGACCTTGTCAAGTAAAATTAAATAACTGATATAACTTTGGTCTAGTATATAATAGCAGTGACTCTGATGGAGATGATACTATTATATACTGTTTAGTGTTAAAAATCACCTAATTCCAAATCAATCGTTTCGCAATAAACCCTTCAAGTTGAGAAATGATCCACACTAACAATTATCTGGAATTATCCCTAAAGGAGGTTTGTACTGATAATATCACAATTAATCTGTCTGATGGGGAGGAAGGCCTTATTGCCAACACGCAATGTTTAATTGTATCGCCTACAAACTGGTGATGGAGACCACGGAATTTATCTGTGAATAAATTTTCTCTCCCACATAGATTTTTAAAATATTTTTTAGGGTTATAAAAATTTATTTAATTAAAATAAATTTATTAATTTTGAAAATCACATGATCTGAAAGAATTAAATATTCTTCCGTGTACACGATTCCAAATATTCTAATTTGCCAAACCATCTTTTCGTATTTAAATGCATAACAAATAAAATTTAATAAATACACAGTTTTTTCTTTAGCTTTTCAGCTAAGGTATTGATTAAAGACATTTATTTATTTTATTTCTTATTTTATATTTTTTAAAAATAATAATTTATTTTGATTAAATATTTTTCTATTTAATTAATTCAAATCTAAAATTAATTCTCAAAATATCTAAAAAAATTTATTTAATTAAAAAATCTTAATTAAAAAGAAATTTTATTTTATTTTCTATTATAAAATATTTTAATTAAAACTAAAATTTTGAATTAATTAAATTAATATAATAAATAAAATAAGTATGCAATATAGACACAGTTCATATATATATAAACACGATATGCACATATTTCGATTTTATGATCAAAGTAAAACGTTAAAGCGTTTCAGTCTCCTATAGATGATAAGTTGTAATAATTCATGTTCATGTCAGCTTCCTGTATCCCGATTGCATAAGAATTCCTTGATACAGTTCGATATATATAGATATATTATATCAGTATCAAAACACATTAGAAACATCGATCTAAGATAGCCCGAACCTGCCACCACCAGCGCAACCGGCGCCGCCCAATGCCGCCAACTTTATGCGGCTTTTTTCGCTACTCCCAAACTCCGTTTTCGACGCCGTTTTTCTGGAACGTAGTTAATGAAATTTACTATTTTTTTGTCCAAAAAAATGGTCGAAAGAAGCCCAAAAAATAAGATTCGATGGCCACCGAAATACAAAAAATGCTATTGTGCTGCCAACTTTTCGAGGCCGTTTCGGTCTCATCTAACTCTATTTTTGTTTTCATTTTTTTTAAAACACAGCTACCGAAATATACTATATTTTTATAAAAAAATTAGATTTAAAAACAGCCCAAAAATAACCCTCAAAAGTCCGAGAAGTCGCTGCGCCGCACCGCTCACTACCGCTGTTGTTGTGCCGCTTGTTTCAGCTTGTTCCATCGTTGTTTTGACTCCTATTTTTTTATTGATTTTAGCATTAATATTTAGCAATATGATGCCTCAAAAAACACTTTGAAAATAGTCCTGAAAAATCTCAAAAAATAACCCTAAAGAGCTTGCACTAATGCAAAAATCACTGCGTATTTTTTGTTATTTGCCTATTTTTTGTTGTTTTTGCCGCATGTTTGGGTTGATTTTTTTTTATAGTTTTAACCAGTATTTTAAGGTATGTTTACTGTTATTTTATGCCTCAATAATATGCTGAAAAAATAGTTTTAAAAATATCCCAAAAAATTAACAAAATTGGCCCCGAACCGTTGGTGGCAAAGCCGTTGATGGTGGCTGTTTTTGTCAATTTTTATGGCTATTTTTTGACTTATTTTGTTACTATTTTTAATGCATAAATTCTGCAGAAACTTACCCAAAAAATTATTTTAAAACAGTTAAAAAAATCACTGCGATCCGTATCCCGTAAAACTCAAAATTATTGCCAGTGCCGCCGCCTATTCTTTGTATTCTTGGACATTCAACCTATTATTAAATAATTTAAATAGATATTTAAAAATAAATAACTAGCTATTACATTTATCTTATATCCCGAATGCTCACATCCAATCTATTGCAATTAACCCCGTGATTTAAAAATTAAATTATAATTATCATCCAAACCATTCAATCAAACATGAATAATATGATGATCATAAAATTGATATTAGAATGCTTACAAAATAAAGTTAGTACAGTTCTAAATCTACCCGGTCCCTCGATAAACCATAAATAAAAAATAAAACGATTTTGATACCAATTGTTGAAGGCAAAACTGTCAACATCTTTATTTTTGTAAATAATTTTCGGTAAAAAATTAACTGGACAGATAAACACTTAATTAGATTAATGAATATAAATAAATATTCAAGAGAAAAATAAAAGTAGGTAGATTAATTGAAAAATACAAGACGCGACTTGTAATTAAGGGATATATGCAAAGTGAATATGTGGACTATTTTGATACAACTCGTTTGTGACTATAATAACTTCTATTAGAATGTTGATTTCTATTACATCATTATTTGATCTAGAAAGATATCAAATGGATTTAAGACAGTCTTCTTAAATAGATATTTAAATGCAGAAATCGATATGGAACAATTTAAGGGCTTTATAGCTCCAAGACATGTGAAGAATGTCTATAAGCTTAATAAATTTCTTTACGGGTTGAAACAAGCACCTAAATAATGACATAAAAAATTTGACAGCGTAATGCTGTCAAATTGTTTCAAAATAAATAAGTGTGACAAATGTGTCTATGTGAAATACACCAACAAAAGTTATGTTATTATTTGTTTGTATGTTGATGACATACTAATCTTGGATAGTAATAATTTTATAATTAAAACTTCTAAGGGCATATTGAACAAGAGATTTGACATGAAAGATATAGGAATAGCAGATATTATATTATGAATAAAATTACTAAAATATCTGATGGAAATATCTTATCTTAATCCTATTATGTTGAAAAAAATCCTTGAAAATTTTAATAAGGATGATACCAGTGTTGCGAGGATACTTGTAGATATAAATCTCAATATGTTCAAGAATACAGATAAAGGTATATCACAATTAGAATATTCTCGTATTATTGGGAGTCTCGTGTACTTAATGAATTGTATAATATATGACTTGACATATGATGTGAGTAAATTGAGCAAATATACTAGTAACCCTATGACTAACTACTGGCAGACAATTATTATGGTACTAAGATATTAAACGATGGGTTGTACAACACCAGATATTTAGCTATACTGGAATGGTACAGTGATGCAGATTGGATATCTGATACTAATGACTCAAAATTAACAAGTGAATATGTATTCACTTTGGGCAGTGCATCTGTGTCATGAAAATTGTTTAAACAAATGTGTATAGCGAGATCCACAATGGAGTCTGAGTTTATAGCTCTAGTTAAAGCTAGAGCTATATATATATATATATATATAATGGTAAGTCTCGATATATACGTCAGATGTTGGAGGTAAAACTACCAAGATTATTGTTTTCGCGAACAATATTTGGTAGAAAATTAACTGAACGGGTAAATGCTGAAACGGACTCCAGATGAAACTTTTGACGCCGAACGATCAAAATTTAAACCCATACAATCAAAGTTAATTTAGAAAAATATCTTTTACCCGTCAAATCTTTAACTATATTTTTTATTCCGAATTAAAACTTTTGTCAAACTTTCTACTATATTTTCTTATACAATTTTCGAACGTAGTATGGGCCACGGACTATCGAAAACCCGTATTGAAAAAACTCGGATAGCTTTAATTTTGAAGACAAGTTATGAAACTAGTTCAGCCTACCCGCATATTTATAGGACTACAGTAGGGACCTGTGAAGTAATTATGAGTCAAACTTCTAATGGAACACAAATACGTATCAGCGATTTTTGTAATTAAGCAAAGCTCATAGTGATATCTGCAATTATGGAATACTAGTAGCGATTTTTATAATTTTTATAAAATACTAAATTACAGTTCACACCACTAAAGAACTATAATCGCACTCTGACCCATAATCTCAAGTCCATCTTGCATTGAGCTCCTGTTATTAAATGTTTAATATTTTTTTCACGTTATGATTTTTGATAAACGCCAGTTAAATTTAATTACTGACAATTTAATTTAATCTGTATCTTAAAATTATTTAACTCATTCCACTTAACTTATTTGACCGCCGGATAATCAAATCCATCTACAGGGTTTGGCCTAGTCAAAACTTATAAACTTTCTTAAGTGGGTATTGTCAATCTCAATTTTTTGAGACGTGAATTCCGTCAATAATTAATATCCACCATATATAATACCGCTATCCAACTTATCGAGAATTTAGACTCATATAAGATCGCACGCTCTAATGAATTACAATAATAAATATTAAATATACGCAAATCAATAATTATTTCAAGATTAAGAGTTTAAGCAATATTCATAATAACCTTGGGTGTAAATTAATTTATATAGTCATTATAAAATTAATTACTCCAATGTGTCATGTTCAATATATATAAAGTGTACTAGTACAGAGAGTTGGAATAATAGACGACACTATTATCTATTTCCCGTAACCAATGCAGGCCTACTAAAACTCTATACTACAGTCGTACCGATAGTATATCCATTTCCATCTAAACTGTGAACATAAAATTTATATTCAACAAAAATCTAAAATCTGATCTTTTGTGTGCAAGCCGTACTCTACACACCAGATTAAATACTGTACAGAATATTAGAGATCGATGCATAACATTGAAGAAATAATATACATACATTGCTCATAAAATTTTTTATAATAATGAAAAAATAATTTTATTAAAATAAAATTAAATACTAAAAACATGGGTTTCAGTATATACTAACTCTAATAGCAAACACATTACCGTGAAACACTTGCTCTCGAGTGGAATAATTTTCATTGAATATATAAAGTTTAAAGACAATATAGCGGTTCTGTTAACTAAAGGCTTAAGTAGAGAGCAAGTTAGTCGTTTATCGAGCAGAATGTGTTTAAAGCCTATGATTTAAAAGTCGCTTTAATGACAACCAAACCTAACTGACTGGAGATCCCAAAATCTGGGTTCAAAGGGATAATCGAATTGTGTGTGACTCAGTGTTATCACTGTGAAGATAAAATTCTCCTACCCATTTCTATGATAGCACAGTGATACTTGTAGCGTTATTAGGTTAAGCTGAGCTTTTAATGATTATTATACCTTAAAATTCAAGTGAGTTATAGCAGTATACCTTTAATAAGATTCACTTATATGAGTGAGAAGAGACCACTTCTGTGAGAATGCTAAGACAACATTCTCTAGCAGCACTCATGAAATCAGAATTTGCCTAGAACCAAAATTGGCACAACTGTGAGAATTAAGCTGTGTTTAGAAAAATTCAATGTGAACTCTATTGTCTTGGTTTATACAGATGACTGAACAGTTTAAGGTGTCGCGTCCACTAATTAACTAATAAATCTGATAATTTTTCACAAGAGAAGGTTCAAAACTAAAAGTTACCTGTGTCTGCATCTTGTTGCGTTTTCTTTTTCGTCAAATTCGATTCATGTGGATGATTGTTGAAAAAAAATGGATTTTGAATAGTTAGAATATGATTTTTTGCTAGCTTTGCAGTTAAATTTTTTTGGATTCGATTAATCTTTTTAGATGATTCTAAATTTTAATTTGTTTATCTCTATGAGTACAGTAATAATAAATTTTGTAACATTCAAAACTATTGATAAGTAAATGAAAAATTGACTCAAAAATTGTTCTATTGAAGTTGGCAAAAGGTTGATAACTTAATTCAATCCTGCATTGGTTGTGAGAGGTTTGGTAGAGTGGTATGTATAAGCCAACTCTAGCCTAAGGAGTGTATCCCTTGGGGTATTCAATTTTGTGGAAGGGGAAGGACCTACCCAATGGTGGTTTCGACCTAAACCCCACACGCGTGAGCACTGCCGCCCACGCGTCTGACCAATTGCCTGGCCGATTGGGCCGAACAGGGCCCGGGTCTGTGGGTCTTGGGTCCTGGGACAGTCTACTCTTATTTTTTTTGCAGAAATTTTATTTATTTAAATTTTCAAGGTGAGGGGCGTAATTTGTCTTAAGGACACAACGTCGAATGTTGGACTAAATTTCAATATGTCCTTCATCTGTTCTGTAAGTCGGTTTCATGTTTTTTTTATTTTTTAAAATTACAGTGTTTAACTCAGTTCTATTTCAGGCTTTAGTTTGTTTCTATTCTGTCGATGTTCTTAAAACAGAGTTTATTTTACAAATTTTAAAATCAGTGTTCTATTTTAGTTTACAGTACACGTTGTACGAAAACTATTTTATTTCATTTTGTTATGTTCTTCTTTTATTTTCAGTTCTAAATCAATTTTATTCAAAACAGTATTTTAGTTTGCTTATAATCTGTATCTGGGGTTTTTTAATAATTTATTTATAAACAAAACAGATTTCATATTTTTATTTTTGATTTTTTCGAATTTTAATTTTGGATTGTTGTATATTTTATACTATTGTTATTGTTGTTTTGCTTTTCGAGAACCGATAGATTGTTATAATTCCAGAGTTTAGAACAACACTTTTCACAACAAAAATAACTTTAAATTTGAAGCCAAATTCCTAGGAATAGTAGCCAACTTCGGCCCAGGATATGCATACAAACACCATTTGCTTTAGGGGGTCCATATATTTTATGGATATTTTTATACTTGGGCTCTTTGGAATCTCTTGAAAGTTGATTTTTTGTGTGAAAAAGTTAGTTTTTAAATTGCACTATTTGATCTATTTAAAAAGCTATTAACTTTTTTTTTTTTTAAATTTCCAGAAAAAAAAGCTTATATAGATGGCTAACACACTAACTTTTTTAAAAATAAAAATGACTACAATATACTCAATTAAAAAAGTCAACTCTATTCACAGAAATAAAAAATAAAAACCGTGCTAATATTCCAAACACTGCATCTTAAAATAAAAAAATAAGAATATTTTAGACATTTTAATAAAAAATCAAAAAACCAAAAAACAAAAAAAACAAAAGAATTAGTATAAAAAATTATCTCAAATAATTTAACTTTTTTTAAAAATATATTTTTAAAAAAAGCTATACTTCTTAAAAGCCAACTTTCTAGACATCCCAGGAACTTAACCTCAATTGAAAAACTTTAATTAATTTTTAAAACAAAAAGAACATAATCTGTTGGATATCGGATTTATTTAATTACTGCTCTCCCCAAGTCGAACAAAAGATGTAACTTCAATATTAATTTTTTTTTGGATTAATTGTTGATAATCTCCATACTCATCCTCAACTCTGCATTAAAAAGCATGATCAGCTGTTTTTTTTTCTTTTTTTCTTTTGTTTTCTTTTCCACTTAAAGACTACTTCAGTTCCTTAGTAGTAGTTCTGGTTGATTCTTTCTTATTAATCAAGTTTGCCTATTAATATATCTTTGAATGCCCAAATTGAATTCAGCGACGAAATGTACAAAAGAAGGGTGCAAAGAAGTAAAGTTAAAGATAAGAGTTCCAAATACAAGATTCATCGTTTGAAACTTGTTGTGGTAGCCTTCTTTACATTTGGCACTATCGTTACATTTCTCTATTCCCCGACCGTTTATCGTCACGACCACATATCGCACGCTGTTTCTCTGTAAGTTTTCTTCTGTTATGTTCCTTTTTTTTTTAATTTTATTTTATTTTATTTTTTTTGGAATTGTCAGCTGATCCCCCCACTCATATTAGTATGATTTTTGATGATTTGCCAATCAAGTCGGTTTTTCAAATTAATAACAATATGTCACCCCACAACTTCCACTATCGCCGTCTATACTAATACTATGACAATTATTGATGCTATTAATTTTAAAGTCACAATCAATTTCTATGCGTAAACAAATTAGGCAAACGGAGCGTTAGCTACAATTCACTATCCATTTCTAATAAACAGAAGATTTTTTATTTTATTAGTTTACGAAATGCGCATAACTCACTCAGTTAGCAAATGTTGAGAAAGTGTGTGGCCAAATCTCATGCACAAATTGTGTCTGCCAGAAGCCAAAAGAAGCAATGTTCTTCAATCTAGGGTGTTTGTTGAGTTTACATCCATAATTTTTAGTTTATAATTCAGTGAAAAGTTAAGAATATTAAAAGATATATATTTATAATTTTTTGCATGTAGTTTTTTATTTTAAATTAACATATATAAATTTTACTACTAAAAGTTAAACGGTTATAACTTTAATTAATACTTGTAACATCTATTTAAAATCATAATAATATTTTTTTAACTATAATCTATAAGTTCATAATTTTAAATACGTCAAATATGAATTGACAATTGAAATGACTGAAAAATTAAATTCCTAGTATTCACAATGCAATTCTCCAAAATTTGCTAATTAGGTTCTTATAACATCAAATTTAATTCACCCAAAAAAAACATCAAATTTAAATAAAAACTTTCTTTTGTAAGTTTCAAATAATTAAAAAATAAAGTACACGGTGGGATATAGAGAGTAGACTATAGAAATGATTAGATATATTTCTGATGCACTGAATTTAGAGTGTGAAAGACAAAATTAAGTTCACTTATGAACTTTTTTCTTTACAGTGAAACATTCTTCTTGTTCTGCTCATAAACATTGGCAAACATTGGCATTTTTTGTGGGCTTTTCTTTTTTATCTCATTAATTACTTTGTTATTTTGGTACCCAAATCGCCCTTATTCATAAAAATTTCAATGCCAGAAAATTAAATTAATTAAGCGTGAACAGGTGGAGGTCGATATTGGGTGGATCAGATCACCAATATACATCCAATCTGGACATTAACTGGGACGAAATCACGAAGGCAATCGGGACGATTCCTGGTGGCCATGATAATTTTCGAAGAATCGGCCTTTTGAATTTCCAAAAGAGCGAAGTTGATCGTTGGAAACAACTAATTCCCAAGGCCGATCACATTTCTCTGCACCTCGACCGTGCCCAAAAAAACGTGACTTGGGATTCCTTGTACCCAGAATGGATCGACGAGGAACAAGAGGAAGAGGTTCCAGTTTGTCCGGCACTTCCACAGGTTGAAGCACCTAGGAAAGGGCTCGATCTCATCGTCGTTAAGCTTCCTTGTCGAGACGAAGGGAACTGGTCGCGAGACGTGGCTCACCTCCACCTACAGCTTGCGGCTGCTCGGCTTGCTGTTTCTGCAGCCAAAGGGTACCGTGGCCCTGTGCATTTGCTTCTTGCCACCAAGTTGTTTCCAATTCCAAATCTGTTCAGTTGCAAGGAACTTGTTTTTCGAGAAGGTAATGTGTGGTTATACAAACCGAATTTGGATGCGTTGAGGCAGAAACTCCAGCTCCCAGTTGGGTCTTGTGAACTTGCACTTCCGCTCAAAGCTGAAGGTTAGTTCCAATTAAGTATCCACCCACTGTTCTATCATCTTTACACTTTTAAGGCATGTTTGGGTCGAGCAAGGAATCGAATTGAACTAAAAATATGGGGCTCGCATTTTAATTTTTGTCTTATGGGATAACTAATCCAATATTTGCATCACAAGGCTGTGTCTATTTATTCAATGAATGAAAGATTATTAATCCTTCATTTATAGTATTAATAATACCAAGGATATCTTTATATTATTAATACTAGACTTTAAATTATTATTTTTTCTTATTTAGTAGTTCTTAACTTATTAGTTTTCTTGTAATTAGTAAATTTATTTATTATAAAGATTTTATATTTTTTCTTATCGAGATAAATTAGAATTTTTTCAAAAATATCTAAATTAAAAATATCATAAAACACAAAAGTAAGTCCATTGTCATATTTTTATCTCAAAGTAGGACTTGAAACAGACACTTTCGGCACAACATTCACTTTGAGCTCACTTTTTCTACGTTTTATATATGAATTTTGCTACGTGCACCGCACAGAGAGAGAGAGAGAGAGAGAGAGAGAGAGAGAGCGCGGGGAAGGAAGGAAAGACAGAGAGAGAGAGAGAGCGCGAGAGAGAGAGAGAGGGG
>JAOTRH010013330.1:0-22893 GCA_034768845.1 Heliamphora exappendiculata
CTTCTTGACTAGAAGTACGCAGAAGTCTTAAGCTTATATCAGCTGAAGAGACTAAGAAAGTCGGGTCCTTCATTAAAGTAGACAAAGGACCTGGTCCAAATGGCTACAGCGCAGCTTTCTATCATAAAAATTAGGACACCATGGGAAAAGATGTTGTAGAGAGTAAAAGGGTGGCTCAAGTGGCAACAGCCATCATACCCACACTCATGACTAGGGTTCAAATCCTTATGTCTGCTTCCTGTTTACCTATCTATTATATATATATGTGTGTGTGTGTGTGTGTGTGTGTGTGTTTTGTAGATGCAGTGCAATATTCCTTCAGGAAAGGTAATATTCCCAAAGGGATGAAATGCCACAGCTCAGACTTTGATCTGAAAGACCAATAATTTAACAACAATAAGCGACTATAGACCAATTGCATGCTGCAGCAACTTGTAGAAATGCATACCCAAGATCCTGATACACAGACTGCACACAATTCTGCCAAAAATTATAAGCAGTATCCTCAAGACACAGGAGATAGAAAATTATCACAAACACGAAGCTCCATCAAAATGTACCGACAAAGTAGGCTTAATGGAGGCTTATGATTCAGTCAGTTGGGATTTCTTATTGGTCTTCTGGATCTTCCAAGTCAATTCATAAAGCGGATCAAAGAACGTGCCAATAATACCTACATAGTGTCTATTAAACGGAGATTTGGGAGGTTAATTCAAAGGTGAAAAGGGCTGCAGACAAGGAGATTCCATCTGTCCTTATCTCTTTCTTATTGTTAGGGAGGGGTTTTCAGCACTTATGCTTTGAAAGATTGGAAGGGGAGCTTTTACAGTCACCCCAGACCCAGATGCAAGGATTTGTATCTCAGTCATTTTGCTTTTGTAGATGATCTTTCTATCTTGTGTGGTACAGATAAGCTATCCATAAGTGGGTATAAAAGACGATGAATAAATCCTATCTTCAAGCTGGATTAAAGCCAAACTTGCAGAAAAGTTCTAGCTATGTCTCAGAGTCGCTGTTCAACAATAGGAAAGGCTCAATCAAATTCTGGGAATCTCAGGGAGTACCCTCTACATGGTTAAAAGTCAGATGACTGTAGTCAATTAAAAGGACAAATCCCCAAGAGAATTCAGAGCTGGTCAAATCAAATCTATTGGAGCCCTTTATTCATCCTACCTTAGAAGGTGCTAAAAGTTAGATGGGAATAAGTATATGCTCCAAAAACATTAAGACATGGGGGCCTGGTACCACCGCTTAAAAATGTGTTTTCATTCCCATTTTTGTGGACATAATTTGTTGCGCTGTATCGAGGAGGTAGAATCATTGAATGCGCCTTGGCTTGGATGCTTGGGAGACGTGGAGAGGTGTACTTCTTGCCCATAAGAACTCTAAAACTGAAGGAGGTCAAACTATTAGACTTCGGAATAAAGCTATAATGCCGAGACAGTTATGAACTAGTAAAAAATCCGACTCAGTGAAATAAAGGGGCAAGCCAAAACCGTACTCTTAACAATTTTCTGAATGAGAGTAGCACATTCTCCATCCACCCGCCTACAATAGAGGGGGTTCGATTCCCATCATACGAAATGTGGCGAAAAAGACAAAATGGATACAAACTTACATCATCAAGCATAATAGCTCATGGGACATGCAATTCCTGTAGATTCCTCATGGGCATGGATGGAACCAGTAAGGGCCCAGAGGCAGCAGTTTGCCCTAGTTTGGAAAGAATGTTTCAAAGTTGCCTTACTAATATTTTGACCAAATTTAATTTCACACCTATGATTTTGAAGTTTATTTTTTATTTGCACTTCCATAAGTCGTGGATTACTCAATCTCAGAGATAGTGAGACAGCCATTATCAAGTATACCATTGGTGATGGGCAAGATACATTCAACCCTCTAGGGCCCCTCTGCGAGAAATATGGTGACAGAGTTGTTTAAAACTTGGGGTAATCGTTAAATGCTAAGGTAGCCAATATCATTCCCAAGATGATTGGAAATGGCTAAACAGAGGAATAGAACAGTTCAAGAAACAATAGCAAATACTACAAATGACTGCAAGGCTATGCCTGACAGAGAAGATGCAGCGGTTTGGCCTACCAGATCAAATGGGGAATACTCCTCGAAAAAAGTGTGGGAAGCTATCAGAGCTAAATACATTCTATTCAATGGCATAGTATTATGCGGCTCCCACGAAATACTCCTAAATATGTTTTTATCCTTGGATTGTTTTCAATGGAAGAATGGCTACAAGAGGTAGGTTGCTTGAATAGGGTATAAATGTTGACTCTTCTCACCTTTTATGCAACAAGCCTGATGAGATTCCACAAAATTTATTCTTTAAATTCCCCTATTCTGCATGGATTTGGAGTGCGATCTTAAGAAGAAACGAAGTAAATAGGAGGCCTCTGCAATGAAATTAAAAACTACACTGGGCAATCCAAAACTGTAAGCAGAAGTATTTTAGATGCCCTATTAAGTGCTTCAATCTAACTTTTGTTTGCCATGGACATAAAGTGCTTCAATCCAACTTCTGTTTGATATGGACATCAAGTGTTGTCTTTTATCTATTTTCTTTTTCTTTTTTTTTTGGTAGAAAAGCTTTACAAGATTGTGCTTCATATATGTTTAGAGGCCAATTATTCAATATAAATGAAGTACTTAATATAGTACATCTCCTCGATACAGTCTACAGCTGACAACTTTTCAACTATCATTATGATCTTTTATTCGTTTATGCAATACCATAGAAAGTGGACTTAGAAGAGCATCATCAATAAGTAACAATATCATTTTCATGTTGACTCTTGAAAGAAACCTCAAAATCCTAGGAACAACATTTGATCGGGTTATAAACAATGTATTAAAAGTAGGAAAATTGGGATGAAGTAAAAGAATCTAGAATATTCACCTTAGCCCTAAACTCTAAAGCATAAATTTGATGCATACGGTAATAGAAAAAAAATGAATTAAATAAAATAATGGTTTTGTATCACTTGGACGACATGTGACAGCTGTCATGAAGAGACGCAGTCCCTTTTCAGTTAGTAATTTGAACCGAAGTCAGCGATTGGACCAATTATGCAAACTAAAACTTTAGGGACCAAAGTGACTTTAGGTCCTATGGGAGTATCTAATCCAAAAAAAAAAAAACTCAAAAAAATGCAGGAAATAAAAAAGACAATATCTAACAAACAATATAGTCTCACGTTTCATTCTCTTGTGCTGAGCTTTACTGGCACGCCGATCAGAAGCCTTTGATCGACTTTTCCTGTCTGAACTGTCTGAATGATCTGCATGCTCCGTGTTCCAGTCGGTTGTTTCATCCATTCTTGGGAAATTCTAGGTAAAACCGTAAGAAGGCAAAAAAGAGAACATATCAATAACCAATAAAAGTAAACCGAAGATTCTGACAGGGAAAACTAAGAACAATTTTTAAGTACTTACGGAAGGGACAGGCATAAACCTACATCCTAGGGTCTGGTCTGGTTTACTAAAGAAATTGAATATTGAATGATGAGTGAAGTGCTGGACACCTAACAGTTGGCCCAAGTTCTGCGTAGTTACATGTTCTTGAAATTCTAAGAGTTCAATAACTCAGCATGCATCCAATTACATTTTTATTTTTGATTGAAAACTGACAAAATTCTATGCCTCCAATTACTTATTAAAAAGAGAAATTAGAGAACTGAAGAACAATGAAAAAATCAATGATTTGATAAATTAAATGATTTTGAGTCCAAATTGTATAGAACCATACCCAACAAAGAATAAGAATTAGATATGCCACGCTAGTAGCATAATTTATTATCCAATTAACTCTGATATATGATGAAGATGCAATGTCTACCTGAAATGTAATGCTGGAGGAACCATTGTTGAAGAGAAGATCTTTTAGGGCTCTCTTTGCATCGGATCGCTTTTGACGTGTTTCATATCTGATATAATTCTGCACCAACAAATAAAATAACAGATAGGTACAATTGGAAAAAACACGAAAAAAGAAAGAGGGGAAAAAAGGAAAAAAGATAAAAGAACATGACTAACTGATTAGGTGGAACTACCAAGAAGTTTGTAAACTACACGGGGCCTTTATACATTAAAAACAAAAGTCAAATAGCACCATTGACAAACTATGGGTTGGTTGTTCGATGATATACAAATGACTCCTTAGGTTGTTTATATAGAATTTGGGGGTTAAGATTTCTAACTACACAACTCATCTATGGGATTAAATCTTAGAATTCATGAAATGCATCCATCAAATTTCTGCTACTAGCCGTTGATGATGCCTACCATGTTATAACAGCCATGCCTTAAAAATGAACTTATACATGATAACACGAAGAATATAATAGAACAAATGATGTTTGAATTTTTTTTCAAGGGAAGAAATTTCATGGAGTCAAGAAGCTAAAATGACGTGGCTAAAATAAAGGGGTAGCAATTCCAAGATGTTTCATAAGGTAGCAAACAGAAAAAGGCAAAAGAAATTCATTAAATGAATGGAGGGTTGAGCTTGGTAGGGTTACCGATAGCGAGGGGATTTAATTGTCAATGAGATTCATACTCTTTTATTCAAGACTGTAATCTTCAGCATGGGTAGTTAGACCAGGAATGGATGGTTTAAATGGTTGCCCAATTGATGATAGAAACGCCAGGTGGTTAGAAATGCCCTTTGAAGAGATGGAAATCAGACATGCAGTTTTCAATTGTGAGAAGGACAAGTATCCAGGGAATGACGGTTTTACTAGGGCTGTTTTCCAAGATTGTTGGGACATTGTTAAGTAAGATATTGATAGATGTAGCTGATTTTTTATTTTATTTATTTTTAAAAACAGAGTTGTAAACCATAGAAGAAAAATAGCTAGAGTGATCTAATCTGTTGTTATTTAACTTAGCTTCCTATTCATGTGTTTGATTCCTAAAGGAGAAATCATCGCAAGATTGGAGATTTTAAACTATTAGTTTAGTCATTTTCATGTGTAAAATACTAGCCAAGGTTTTTTCTAAAATACTCGGTAGTTTTGGGTGACACCATATCTATTTCGTAGGAAGCATTTGTTGAGGTCATCAGATTCTGGATATAGCATTGGTAGCAACGAGGAAGTGGAGGAATATAAATATCATGGCAAGAAAAGTGTGATCTTTAAGGTTGATTTTGAGAAAACTTACAATAATGTGTAATGGAATTTCTTGCAATTTGTTACCGATAAGAAAGGACTTAGAGTTAAATAGAGCGAATGTATCCAAGGTTGTTTGTCTTCTTCTAATCATTCGGTAATTGTCAATGGTGCCTTAGTGAAGCAAGGGAGAGTTTTAAAGCAACAACGGGTTGTAGGCAAGGACACCCTTTATCTCGTTTTTTGTTCACTGTAGTGATTGATGTATCAGGTAGATTGGTTGATAGGGCTAAAAAGATGGGCTTAGCAGATGGTTTCATACTAGGCAAGGACAATGTCTCATCGTCTCATCTTTAGTGCTCATTTCGCAACCCGGGTTTTAAGCTGGAATTTTTTAAGTTGCCACTACAAAGACAAAATGTGGCTTTTTGTATGTTGGATTTTAAGCAAAAAGGATAAAAAGTAACTTTAAGCCACAAGCAAAATGAGACCTTAGCTTACCTACCATACCATTTTTTTCTTGTGCGAAAGAGTCTAAGGCTGCTTGGTAAATAGATATAGAGATTCCTTATCCAGTGCTATTCTCTTTGGCATGGTGTTATTGGGAGTAACTAAGTAACAGATTCTAACAATTAGTGGGATACTCCTGCAATTAACTTGAGGAATGCCTGCTATAAAAATTTATTTCTTAAGACTGGCCAATGGCCTTGTTTTCTTTGTTATCTATTCTAGATGAGCTTTTTCAAGTCTTGACACCATTGACTAATGGTTATGGATCATTCATTCATTTGGGTATTCTGTTGCAAATCCAATTTGGAGAAAAGCTTTGGAGTCAAAAGAGATTCGAATAATTAATGGGAGTATAATTTTAGCAGTAATAGAAATACTAATAATGAATAAGTAAAAATTTAAAACCAAGAGATACCTACGTGAATATTTTTGTTATCTAGGTTTAATTATTAATAAATATATAGAGATTGCAAATGATGTAGCTCATAGAATCAAAATTAGTTAGCTCAAGGAGATGGGTGCTTTCGGCGTTCTATGTAATCAACGAATACTTACAAAATTAAAAGAAAAATTTCATAGGACAACTATTAGACCCGCAATTTTATATGAGACAGAATGCTAAGCTGCTCAGAAAGATAACATAAATGAAATGAGTGTTGTTGAAATGAGAATGTTAAGGTGGATGTGTGGTAAGACTAGAAAAGATAAAATTATAAATAAAAAAATTCGTAAAATAGTAGGGGTCATATCAATTGAGGATAAGTTTAAAACAAATATATTAAGGTGGTTTGGACACACATAACGTAGACCAGTTGATGCAGCGATAAAAAAAAGCAACAAAATCAAGGAAATGAAAACAGTAGGGAGAGCAGTAGACCCAAATTAACACGGCATGTTGTATTAAAAAAAGATATGAACATATTAAAACTAACTAAAGATATGGCCCTTAACAAAGTAGAATACTTAAAAGGATTCATCTTAAAAGCGTCCGAATGTCGTGTTGGACACCCGACGACATTCCTAGAATACTCTTCGAACACTCCTAAATTCGCGTCCAACACTATTTAAACTCATTTTGATTGAAAATTAAATTTATAATGATATAGACTTTTTCGACACTTGACGGACATTTCAATAACACTTCTTTAACTCTTTGAGCATGTCTTATGTTATGAATTTTTTCGCAATAATAATATTTTACATTCATCGAAACACAAATTATGCACAATAAAAATGTTTTGGAACATTTATAGGATGAAATATAAGGTTTCTAAATTTTATTAGTAATATATTGTGTATTTTATTAGTTTGGTTACGTACGGTATCTATATTATATTTGTATCAAATCGATACTCATGTGTATCTATGCTTCATAGATTAAAGTTTACTCGTTTACTTCTTTTCTCATATCAAGACAACCATGCTCATATCAAATATGAATAGGTCTTCTTCAACTTCTCTAGTTGCTCATCAATCTTCAATCTTGTCTCTCACTTGGGATACATCTTAATAGTTTTATGCAACCCAACTTTCACTTTCATATGTGCATGAAAATTTTCATACTAATGAAACCTAAAAAATTTAGATATATTTGTAAATAATTTTACTATAACACAAGAAATATATTATTCAAGTACTATATAAAAGTGAAAAAAGAACTTGTGATTAAGAAAATATGTTGCCGCATTAAAGGGTCAATGGAGTTGGAAATTCCATCTCTTATCAATAATCTTCCAAAGACTATAATTTAAAGCAATTTATTCTTTGGCTCATTTTATTGCTTTATAAATGTATTTTATTGTCGTTTTTGCATCATCATCTACAAGTCTTAAACTCAAATGAAACACTCAATTCAAGCAATATTTAATTGCTTTCCAAAATATAATCTCTCCCCTAATTATCCTTCCACTTTCCTTTAAGAATACTAGAAGAATATGCAATCACTGCCCTATCATCTAATGCAAACATAGCTCTAAGTTAAATCTTTTTTCT
The DNA here is from genome assembly GCA_034768845.1 of Heliamphora exappendiculata. Classification (NCBI taxonomy): domain Eukaryota; kingdom Viridiplantae; phylum Streptophyta; class Magnoliopsida; order Ericales; family Sarraceniaceae; genus Heliamphora; species Heliamphora exappendiculata. The sequence goes on from JAOTRH010013330.1 coordinate 7,626, forward strand.
TGGATACATTTCAATGTAGAATAAGGAGTTGCGGGTTGTGTCAACTCCCTTTTGTTTGTAAACTTTCTAAACAAGTGAAGCGTCTAGCATGTCTATCAATGAACACAGTGATTTCCTTTGATTTAGATAATGCTTGAGAACTAGCAAATCACCCATGTCAGATAGTATCAAATCCAGCTAATGCGTCACACAAGGATATCAAAAATTTTGGTTTCTTATCCCCTAATAATCGATCAACGCCTACATAAGCCAATGCACTATCGGTCACACTGGTATAACATTTTCTCTCCAATCTCATTCACTAAATCATCAACAAACTCAAACAATTTATCAAAATTCTTGATAATATTCGAGATGTCTATTGATCTAATAAACACACTAGCACTTAAACTATTGACAAGAAAATTAAGAGGGGACTGAGACTTCCCATTGATCCATGCATTGGACATCAATGTGCAACCCACTTTCTTTCATTCCTTTTTGTACGCTTCTAATCCTTCATTTACACGATCAACCTCTTTTTCCAAAAAGGACACCCTAGTCTCATAATAATAAGTAGGTCTTAGTCCCTCACCATATTTACCAATGGACACTAACATTTTGTTAAATAAAAGGCTATTAATGAAATTAAATTTAATGATGCCCATAGAGAAATCTACAAATATCCCTAATCATAGACTTTCTTTTTTACCATTTGACTCAAATTTGTAGTTTTTCCCTTTTCTTTGGTAACATATGCATCAATGTTCCCCCAACCTTTACGTGTCACAACTTCTTCCACAAAACATTTAACATCTATACTATCATTGCTTTATTTTTCATTCAAAAGTTGTAAAAAGAAAGGTTGTCTAACATCTTCTAAAAATTGAGGACGCAGGCCATTACTATCACGGGTTCCTGCCAAATGATATTTCATGCGAAACACTCCACCTCAATATTCCATGTCATAATAATTGCATTTCAAGTGCATTCAGTTGTTCTCTCTAACATGGACGTAATGATCCCATGTAGGGTCATTAACTTTCTTCCCCATTTGTTTTTTCTTATCAACCATTCTCAATAAAGTGGGCAAGAATTAAATCCTCAATTTCAACCAACAAGGTAACAAGTCAATAGAAAAAGTTAAACAACTAACATCAACCAAAAGGACCCAAAACACCAAGCCTTGAAAGATCACAAGTATCAACTGCTAACAAAAAACAATCCAAAGAAAGACAAAAGTCTCTAACCTCCTTTGTCGAGCCAGCCTTTAAAAGCACCTAACAAAAGGCCTTCAAAAAATAATCCTAGGCTTTGTTAATGGCCTGTAGAAGTCTTCATTAAGTCCAAATAAGCAAAAACAAAATCATTCTTTTTCTTTTGGATTCGATAGGTTCAACCCGGATCCTTTTCAATTTCAGAAACACCAGTTCGCACGTGAATTAGTTGATACACTTGATTCATCAATTCATCTAGTGATTTGTTGATTCGAGCCTCAATTCAATGCACTAAGCGATTCCCCTCCAGATTCAAATCATTATATATGCGAATCGAAACAATTGCACGATTGGAATCACAAATCGTATAATTCCGACAACTATTTACCCGGCAAATTGCTCTACAATATGAACCAATGCCATAAATCAAATTTATATACCATAAGAATCTTAAGAGTTAGTGAAAATTATGGTACCTTGGATGGTTGTTGATTACGTCTCACATCCTGGAAAAAAACACACAGAAAAATTCTCATCAAACTTTGAAATAAAAGGCATGGCCACGTAAAATTATCACATGCAAAAGTACTTAAATGAAAGATGCTTTAAATGGAATAGCAACAGCTAAAACTTACATTTTTTAAAAAGTAGACATTAGAAAGCACAAACAAAAAAATGCAAAGGTGACCAAAACTTCTTTAATATTTTCGATGAGGCAAATACACGGATATTAATGTAAAACAAGAAGACAAATGGTGAAAACTAAGTTGCATAAAGCGGGAATGGGAGACAGCGCGAGAGCGAGAGCATATAGAAGAGAAGGTTGGGAGCACCTATAGAAGAGTTTAAAATATGAATACAAATTGTAAATTAGTATTAAATACAAATTATTTTTTGCAAAAATAAATACATATTATATAAATATAAAGTATTAGAGTACATTTGAGATAATTTTATTCTATAATCTTATGGATGTTATAGATTTACCGTTACTTCGTAGCTTTTTTTTTTAGATTTATATGTACAAGAGGTTCCACCCTAGTTGAGAGTGGGGTTCTCTCTTGATGGGATCGAAATTCTCACAAAATTCTTATTTTGGAGCGCAGGAGCAAGGTTTGGAAGCAGATTCTCCGCCCCTAGTAAGAGAATCCTACAACTAAGGGTGAAACCATCAGAGAGTTTAACTGATTGCTCCTTATAAACAATTCAAGTGGCTTCTTGACCCTCACTGACCCAAAAAGCCCCACTAAGCTACAGCATGGGCATCTCTATTAACTCATGTCAGATAATAACCATTTTTCCTAGGGGGGTCTGACAAGGATCTGGTATCCCTTTTTCGTTATTCTTTCGTAAGAAGGATTTTAGAGGTTGTCCAACATGACCATATAAATATTATAATCAACCCTAGGCCCAATTACGGAAATTGATGACTCCAAAAAATTTCAGCAAAGACTCGTAATTTTAGAAAAAGCTTCATATTCCTCCAGTAAAAATCTAAAATGAACCAAACGTGGCACCAAACATCACTCTGTATGTTCTCCTTTTCTTGCCAAGTCTCTAAATACGAGGAGAAAGGTAAACTAAAACTAAAACCAAATTCATCCACATAAACCAAATTGCCTGAACCCCAGGGGAAGATGGCAGTAAATAAAATAGTAATTCATCAACTTGAGACTAGAGTGATGAATGGAAGAACAAGCTGTAAACCCTAAAATTAATGACACACCATGAGAAGTGGAATTTAACTGGATAAGGGATCTCAAGACAACAAAGCACACTAACTAAAATGCCACCAGCGTGCAGGTCAAAAACATTTGGTAGTAAAAGAATAAGACAAAGGGGGTGCCAAGCTAGCATGTCTGAGAACTTGGTTGAAGTGGTCAACATCCATGTAAAAATAGACCAGGGAAAATAAACACCAGCTCTCCAAATACAACCAAGTGGCAGGTCAATATTGCATGAAGGTTGAAGGATCCCTATTCCTTTGAGTAAAATCCAGAATGTGAACATTGATCTGGACAAAACAGAGGATCTGTTTACAGTCGCAGTGTCCGAACATTCCAGTTAATAACAAAATCTATGTATTTAGCAAAATCTGGAAATTCAAATCCCCAGCTTACTTTACAGTGAATCAATCAGATCAGCATAGCGACATTAGCAACAATAATTGAGGCAAATCATGCTTGTGATCTTTCTTCAGCTTCAATTTGCATGAAGTATTGGAAGTGAGGTTGTGATGGTTCTAGAAACTAATATGTGCAATCCATACCACAAAACATGAAATTCGCACAAAAATGAGGAATATTGCTGTAACGTAACCACAGGTGATCACTAATCAAAACTGTGGAATTGGCATTTAATATTTAAAGCAGAATTATTTAGTACCTTTCATAAGAAAGGAGTTTATGATATCACCAATTTATATTGAAACAATCCTGCTATAAAGCATGAGATTGGTAGAAAATCACAAGTTAAAATCAAATGATCTGGGACTAGAACCTTGAAGAATTCAACACTAAATTTAAGTGGCTGATTACAGTGAGGTAACAGATGGGAAGAAACATAGGATGTTGAGAGGATTTTAGTGTTGTAGTATATAGGTAAGGGTTTTGAGGATCGATTAAGAAAAGAAAGAAAAAGTTTAGGGATGCCACTCATAACAAAAAAGTTTAGGGACTGTTCGGGATGCTGTGAACAGTGCCCTGATAACAATATGGGTTCAGGGCCTTCAGACTATATTGAAGAGTTCCAGATTACGTTTGGCTAGGAAATAGGTTATGGATGAATACGAAAGGCTAGAAAAGAGTATAGAAGCATTCAAGAGTTGGTTTGACTGGGAAAGCGGTTATGGATGAATACGAAAGGGTAGAAATGGTTTAGCACTCAGTTTAGAGTCTATATGGGCCACTGATGAAGTGAACTTATAAAAAAGAATAAATAAATTGGACCAGTGATGAAGTGAACAGGCCACATATCAATGAAGAGCAGACAAAAAAAAAAGGTAGGGGCTTGCCCTCAAATGTTTACTAGTGCTTGGGTTCAATTTCCCATTACTGTTCCAAATTGGCCTGTACTCTCAATATCATGATTCATAACACTGCAACCATGTCTTTCTACACCGGTCATACCGCAATTTAAAACCATGCTTGGTATGCAGGTAACCCTTAAGGCCCAAGCCAATACATGGGCTATATATAACATGCTAAAGTATATTAAATCTGACTAAAAACAAGAAAATATCCCCCAAAAAACAGCCATTCTGGCATCCCGAGCAAAAAATAACAAAACTGTGCCTAACAAAAATTTAAAAGTAATTAAAAAAAAAGCACAAAACAATACTTATTAAGCTTATCTGTTAATCCCTGAAGCAAGTTACAAATGAGCATGTTGCAAAAGAACTATATAGGTGTTGGAAAAGTTCTATGTTTCAGATAGAACTTTAAAATTAGCAGTTTAGCACCCAGTTAAAAAAAAAAACAACCAAATTTTTTTTTTTTCAACTATTGCTTTCTATTGACCAAAAACACAATTATACAAGCCAAATGGGATAAAAAATAGGAAGAGGTCTTATTAAGTGGAAGTTTAACCAATCTAATTTTTAATTAGGTAATGGAAGGAAAGTTTAATAGATAAAACCAAATGAAGTTGTTTTGGTATTAAAAAACTAAATAAGGGCTTGTTTGGTATACCAAAAACCCACATAGCTTCATTACACCAAATAGGTGCTCTCCTTTATATATTAGTATAGAAGTATAGATTCTTGTAACACTTCTTAAGTAACTTCCACAAAGTGATGCAGATATAATGTACAAAAAGAATTATGCATATTCTTTCCCGATGTTTATTGGTCACAAACATGGATTTAGGGTACTATAGAACCATGTTACTAGTTACTATTTGCATGAACTTCCATTTATTTATTTTTTCAAAAAACAAAACTAACTGGGCAATTATATAATGTTTTTATAAACCTGAGTACATACACATACATTAGACGCACTAACAAAAGAACCAAAAAAGAAAGTATTTTTGGGTAAAGAGAAAATTGATGTTGCAAAAGAAGATATTGCCACAAAACATAGTAGGGTTTTGGGACAGAGTGTTTTTGTTCTTTGTGATGTGTTTTGGTTATTTTATCTTGACAACACCTAACTTATATCCATAATGTGTGTTCCTACAATGGCCCTTTGAAATTTCTATTTTCTAACTTATGCTCTGGATAATTTTGACCTAAACCTGGCTGTCAGAATTTACTTCTTCATGAAAAACAAAATCATGTGAGGTTTCTCTAATTCAAAATTTCAATGTTTTTCAACCTATACAGTATATACATATATAACTCCGTGTAGTGCTTAAAGTATTATCTGTTATACCATCGGTCCCAAGCCGGGAGAAAGGAGGACGGTTGTGCATTAGGTAGCTAACAGCCGGCACTTCAATAAACAGGCCAGATCTCTATTGTAACCGACCCCAATTGATTGGGACAAAAGCTTAGTTTGATTTGGTTTTGGTTTACAGTATATACCTATATACTACTATCGTAAAATATCCATTTATGCAAAGCAAGTAATATTAACAATTTACTTAAACAACCATGTTGAAAAAACTAAACAGTATAGGAATTATATCAGCAAAGCAGCTAATTTAACATTAGAATCATGCCTATCCTCGACATTAAAATCTGAAAAAGTTACCCCCAAAAAATCATGCCAGTACCATTTGACCTTTTTCTTTATTACCCGTTCCGCAGGAACGGATGGGAATATCTAAAATGCAATGATTTCATTCTGAAGGGGGGATCAAAAGATAAATAACACACGAAACAAATAAGCTGTGATGAATTCGAAAGGAATAAAGAATACTTATAACTCACATTGTTCCACTTGTTTTTCCATTTCTCGAAGGAGATGGGTGTGGAGTGAAACGACGCCAAATGGGTCGACGAAGATCGTGATAACGTAGTCGTTGATTGGATTGCCGAGTTCTTGAGAACTAAAACGATTCGCCATCTGGCTGGTACTTGCATTATGTCAATCGATTAAATTTGAAGGAAAAAAGAAAGAAAGAAAAAAAAAACTCTGTTCGAATGATATAACTGACATAACAATATAGATTTATATACGTATATATGTAAATTCCCAAGAATATGGGCTACTCTTCCGTGGAAGTAATGTTGCTGCAGAATTTTAGGGTTCTCTTCTCTCTTTAGTGGTCGTTAAAGTGAGAGGAAGCGCACGTCTCTCTCTTCTAAAAAAATTATTTCTGGACAAAAAGCCCTGTTTGGGCTAAATTTTGTGAATTTTATTTTGTTTTTTTTAAATTTTTTTATATATTAATTAATTTTTAATTAAAATAAAAAAATTATTAAAAACAAAAATAAGTAATATAGAATTTAATTTATTAACTTATTTTAATTTTCTTTTATCTTTTTAAAAAAATTTTATATTTTAATTATTTTTTTACTTTTTGGCTCATTGAGGAGTACAAAAATATAATAATTTAATTACATAATAAAAAATTAACTAAAAATAATAATAAATCAAATAAAATAAAATAAAAAAGTAATTATCCCAAGAAGAGCATAGTTACGTTAAAGCCCGTTTGATCCTTTGGTAATGTTAAAATATTGTGTTACCAAAAAAACATGTTAACAAATTGGATTTGGGTTCTCAAAAAAGAAATTATTTAGGGTCAACTAGCTTAAAAGTATTTTATTTTGTTTTTTTGCGTGTTTAGCTAAAAAATTAAATTGAGTTCAAAGTATGTTGTTTGGTAACTTAGCTTTTAAATTAGCTTTTTTTAAAGTTGGTTGTTTGAATAAAAAGTTAAACTTTTTTATTTTTTATTCAAAATAGATAATTTTACTATTCTATTTATTTAAAATTAACAATTATATATAGTAGGTAGTAGTAGTAAATAAGTTATAAATAAGAAATATTATTGTATTTTGAAAATAGTAAGAGTTTGAATAGAACATTTTGAGAATTTGTATTTTAATTTGACTTTTTAATTTTTAACTTTTTTATTTTTTTGCCAAACGATTAATCTTGATTTTTTGATATTTTTAGTTAAAAAATTAAAAAATCAAAATTGCCAATAAAAGCCGTAGTAAGTAACAATATCACGTCGGCATGTTGGTGTTGTGCATTTAATAAATATATGTATGTTATAAACTTATAATTTTGAAGAATAATTCTACATTAAGAATAATAGTTATATCATATCAGTATAATTTTACATTAAAAGAACATGTATATCTCATATATTAAATAAACACATCATATCTAACGTGACATTCTCTAGCCGTAGAATAATTTTATTTTCTTAAATAACTTGACCATCATTTTATTGGCTCACTTTGTAAAACTTAAAATATAAATAGTTTAAATTATTAAAGAATGACTATAGAAATTAATTCTATTAAGTTTGATGATTTTTTTTGCAAATTTAAAAATATAAACAATTTAAATTATTAAGTTGGGCTCAATGTGAGGCTACAATTAACCCAAAAGCACAGCCAAATTCCCTTTGAAGGTTGGAGAGAAGCTTGGTCCAAAATAAACCAATTTAAAATCTTTGATAAAACCAATACGAGCACTTGGTTGAGCACTTGGCTTAGTCCGTGTGGTCTATCTCCTGATTTCTAATGGCGATGTATTGGGTTTAAGTTGATGGAGCAACGTGACAAAAAGCAATGTGGCATTTTTTTTATTTCTATTTTTGAGTCATTAAGTCTTTGATAGATGGGCTGGGTGTGCTAGTTTGTTCTTTGGTTTAGCCTTGATTAAAGGGTCGTTTTAACTTTAAAATTTGTATTGTGTTTTTTTTTGTGAGTGTTTGTTTTATTTTTCATTAAATGCCTCAAATTTGGTTAAACCTCCATATTTGCACAACTAAATAAATTAGTACAAGTAGTACTCGTACTTTGGTTTATTCTTTTGGTTTCTAAGGGTGAAATCTTGGGTTCAAGCTGAAAAGACCATCTCATTGACTCTTTATAGTAATCTAACAACTAATCCACTAATATTCCTATTGATGACAAAAATATAAAAAAAAGAAAAAAAAGGGGCCAACGTGGCATTCTTCTTTCTTTTTTTGAGTCATTAATTAAGTGTTGGGTAGATGGGATGGAAATGCTGGTTTGCTCATAGGTCTACCCTTAATAAGCGTCGTTTGGTTCTTGACTTTAAAATTGCAAGATGCCAACCACCAAAAACTGATCAGGTTTTGTTTAGTTGTTAGAAAAACTATACAAAAAAATAATTTTCAAGAAAAGTAAAGTGAAAGAAAAGAAAAAAAAATTATATAAAGGAATTATTTTTCGTTATCTATTTAATTAGTTTACAAGAAATTTGACAAAAAAATTTTATTTGTAATTTTTCCATAATGAATAATTTTATTTTTTTGATGTCTCATGTGCCCAGACTAACATACGCGCGCCACGGTACAAAATTTTATACTTTTTACAGGATTTTTTTTATATAAAAATATTTTTCGTAAAAAAAGTATTTTTTCGATATTTATATTTTTTTGTATCAACTGAACACACATGCAGAAAAAAAAAACGGTTATTGAGATTTTTTTTTCATTATTTTCTTGTTAAATAAATGAAGAACTAACTCAAATGAGACTCAAGAAACACCAGCCCATCCCATTTTTCCTTTTCTGATCAATTTTCAAACCTTTGACTGCTTCAAGTCCAAAGAGGAAGTCGACAACACTAAACAAAGATCGACGCTTATAAGCTTTAACCCAAAAGCTGCTCTAACCTTCGCAAGCTCAATAATTTTAGACCAATTGGCTTCTTTATTATGGTGAAAATGATTCCATTTCTTGTTGGCCGTAATATCCAAGTAACATAAAATGATTGGCAATCCCACATTATCGTATGCATGTCAGTATATATATTCAGTTCCTAACCACGACATGCATATATAACTAGTGTCCTTCTATACTTTCAGGACAAACTCAATTCATTCCCACCATTGCATAATACTCCCCAAAACTTTCCATGAACTGTAACAAAATAGAAAGATATGAGCATTAGATTCAAACTATTCTCCACAGAACACAAGAGGCACAAGCAGGCAAGGCATTCCTTCTTAGTAACAAATCCTTTACAGGCATGCACTCTCTCAATTATAGCCAACCACCCAAACATTTGGATATTAGGTAGAATAAAGTTAATCCAAATTAACTCTCCTTATAAAAGTTTTGTTTAACCCCAGATTTAACTCAAATGCTTTGTAGTAAGTCTAGCAGACAAAAACCCCAAAGGGTTGGCGTGATGGTAGAGACTTCGGACTTAGATATTTACTCATTCTTAGATCTCAAATTTAAAATTTTTTAAATGCTATTAATTTTTTAGAGCCAGTCCATATAAAATTTTGTCTCGACTTTAATTGGGATCTCCACAAGTAGGTGATGGGATTGATCCCCTAAGAATTAGTCGAGCTGTGCATAAATTAGCCTGAACGCTCTGAGTTATAAAAAAAAAAAAAAAACCTAGCAAAAAAATTACCTCTTCTCTGTACACCATTCAAATAAGGAGTCTCCACAAATATAAGAATTAATAATATCAGAACTCCTATTGGCACCCTTAGTTATCTTGTTAGTTTCCTTGTCATTAATGCAGTCTACACAATGCGGAAATCAACAAAATCAAGAGCTTAAGACCCCATCATTCACTAACCTTTTAATCCTATCTATAGAGATATACATGTCCCAATTTCTTATGCCATCCTTGTTAGTAAAGCTCCATTTTATACCACATGAACATGTCATGTTAAAATAATTATTTTCTATGTGTGGTCCAAATCAACTTTAAACAAATTAACTATCAACTAGTGTTCCACCTCCAACAAGAATTTTATTTATAAAAAACTAAAAGCTGCTTAATTTTTTCAATACAAATTCATGGTCAACATCAACTAGTTTTACAACAAAATTAAATTAAATTTCTAGAAAAAGATGGAACATGAAAATAATTGTGCATCTGAAGCCTTCGTAGCTTGAAGCTCGTCGTTTTCCTTCGCGGTGGTTGCCTCACTAACCTACGCTTGCAGGGTTTTTATGCTGTCCTGAAGGGTCAGTGAGTTGGCAAGAAGGAGATTGTATTTCCCCTCTAGCTCGCTGAATCGCTGGCTGGCCTCCATCGCCATCTGCATTCCCTGCACAGTCAGCTAACAACAGTTGTTAGAACCCGGCAATCAAAATTCATGCAAAGTATCAAAAGCTCAAAAAATGAGACTTACCACGATGGAATGCTGGACGGCCTGCTTGGCGATGGTGGAGTTCGGTAGTTTCTGAAATTCAACCTTGTCCTGACGAAGGACAAGGCTCTTGTCCAGGGCCCACGCCGCGTGGTAACTCTCCTACACAGAATCCTGTGCAGTAAGAGCACGGCCACGGCAGGTGGGGGTGAAGGCGAGAGGGGGGTGTTCCTCGGATCCCGCTAGGTCGGCGCACAGGGTGTCCTCGGAACACAACTGCTCCTCTTCCAGCAGACAGTGTATGTGCCAATTGCCCGTCTCAACGGCCGTGCTCTGCCTCTTCTGCTACCGACGTGGAGGGGGAGGTAGGGCTTGAAGCATTGGGGCTGCTGGAGGTGCTGACAAGTTGGGGGTTGGAGGTGGTGGTTCTGACCTCACAACCGTTGAAGTGTTGGAGGTGCTGGCGATAGTTGAGGGGCCAACGTCGTCTCCGAGCAACAAGCTGCTGAGAACTCTGCGAGGAGGCATGATCTCTTGGTTTCCTAGCTCTAGAGCTCGGCGCCTAGATTTCTTAGGGAGGCGTTGAGCGGTAGCTGGTGTCGAGGAGAAAGCTTCCCCGCTTAGGTCTAGATTGAAAAGCTTTGCGCAATGCCCGAGCTCGTTGGGGTCTACGAGAACGCCGTTAAACAGATGCTCGAAATCCCAGACTGTGGTGTCGTAGTTCAATACGCGCCTTGGATGCGCGCGGTTGATGTGGTTCTTGTCACGACAATCTTTCCTGCCTGAGGTGTTGCAGTAGGCGCCTACAAAAGAGAAAAAATCGTATTAGAGGTCGGCTAATGACCATACGAATAAACGTGCAAAATGAGAATGGATGGAGCTCAGCTACCAGGCATCTCAGGCCGAACGGGGCATATCCTGGCTCTCGGATCATGGGGCCCAAGCTCGATATGCTAGTTCCCTCCCACGACCACAAAATTTTGGATCTCACCTTTATAGGAGCCCTTCATGCCGAGCACGATGTGCCATCTGTCCTTGTCCCCTGAGATAATATTTGTTGCTACCACCAAAAGTCTCCGTCATAATGTAATAGTAATGAATCTCACTAATGTTGAGCTCGACGTCCATGTACCGATTCAATAAAGTTACACTCACTAAAATAACGAAGACGTTTGGGATGACCTGGGCTGGGCAAAGGCCGTAGAAGGCCAATGCCTCCTGCACAATGGGTGGAAGGGGGAACTCAACCTTAGCCTCCCGAATGGCCAAGAGCGGCCAAACGAATGCCTCGGGCTAATTGATTGTCCAAGTTTTCTTAGGGGAGGCCATACAGACCGTTATGCCATCAGGAATTCAATATTCCTGATGAAATACCGCCATTGTCTCCGGCGTGTTGACATATTTTGCCAAGAGACCCATGATCTTAAAAGAATAAAAAAGAAGAAGAAGAAGAAGATTAAAAGGTTGAAATTGGAACTAGCGTCGGAAATACAACACCGACGCCGAAAAAGATATAACAGGGGAATGAGATACGAAAAAATTGAAATTAAAGCAGGTTTTTCGCACTTACCTTCAAAATACGACGGAGGAAGTGTTGATCAGAGGTTGAGAAGCACCGAGGGCAGTCCTTGACAGAGATTTGAATGGAGGTGGAGGTCGCTGAAAATCGCCAAATGACTGGAGAGGATTTAGGGTTCGTAGAAGGGGAGGAAGAAATGGCCCTCCCTCATTTATAGAGCCCACATGGTTCAAACCAGAGAACCAAATAGCACCTGGAATGGCACTGGAAGACGCCCGCCTATGCATTAAATGCGTGCATTTAATGCTAGGGCAATGCGTTATCTCTCGAGCTACCCACCACGAGCTCGGGGCACCTTGCCAAGCTTAAAATGATCGATTTGAGCTCTCAAAGAACTCGGAATATATGGCCAAACTATAACCGATCGTCATAAATTCAAATCATTGACATTTACCGAAGAGACATTCCCAAAATTAAGGCACAGTTGCGCCGTACGCATTAAATGTGATGAACTATTAGTGTCGTACGCATGAAATGCGAGACAATAACCCAGCTAGAGGCATGGTATAAGGCCGTCTAGGGGATGACACATGGCAAACGCGGTCAACAGAGAAGCAGACCATCCCCTTCAAGAATGACACATCAGCAATGATGGCCAACATGCCCGATCAACCTCGGATCAGGAGGCATCTTAACTCTACATCACCCGGCAGCAACTCGAGCAGCACCTAGGTGATAGGGGCAATTGAGGGAGATCCAGTACTAACCATGTGTAGTTGGAGTCCACATAGAGTACAACGCGACACTATTGAGCCACCTTGTTATCACTTTTAACCTCGGGCGCGAGTTTTCATGTCTGGCTAGGGAGGGCCGAGCTCTAGAGGAACTAGCCAAGGTTTAAAGGGACGAATTTCGGAGGACCCGAGAAGGTGAGAGATCGGCATATAGAGCCAAGCAACACTCACTAGGGTGCCTCGTAAGCTGAGCCCAAAGGAAGATGTGTGGTTATCTTGGCCAATAGTACGCTTACCAAGAGTTAGGGGAGTGTTAGTAGCAGTTGGACCAACCCTAAGGCTTAGAAATTAAGGAAGATTGACTTGCTTCAAGTAAGACCTGTTGGGGTAAGTGGGAAAACTGACATGGCAAAAGAAATGGATTAACAAGCATAAGACATGATTATATTCATTAGTCACATCAGGTTCATTCAATCAAGGCAAAGATAAAGAGATAATGATCCCATCTGCTCGGGTCGGGTCGAGTCAACCTAATGGGTTGGGTATACTTTACTTTATAAATAACCGACGACCCAAAAGGCAAATGTATGCACTCTATATTTTACAAACAAAAACTCTATCTATTTATATCCTCTTCACTCTCTCTAAACAAGTCGTAACCGGATCATCGGAGCGTCCACCAGTATAAGGATTGGCGGACATCTCACCATTCTCTAGTGTAGGCAAACGTGGGCAACACCTCGGATCAACCTAGCCAGCGTAGACAGGACTCATAGATCTCAATATAATGTTGGAATTTTGTGAATTCATTGGCCATTGAATTTCAGAATTTAATAGCAGAATTCAATTGCAATTGAGTTGGCCACTCAACTAGCAATTGAATCTTGAAAATCAATACCACTCATGACTATTGATTTTCCTGTAACCCCTTCAATGATGGAAGACTTATATATGCTGTCATCTCATTCAGAGAAAATGAGGCAGAGGAGAAGAGAAGAAGAGATAGAACAGAGAACAGAGAAGAAGACAGTAGAGGTGAGAAAGGAGAGATACAACTCATATCATATTGCAAGCTGTAAGAGAGAGAAAGACAGACTGAGTACGTTCGTAGCCAATCCTTGGTGGTGTTCCAACGATCGTGTATCCGTTTTATCCTAGGAGAGTGACGCCGGTGGAAAACCTACAACACCCTCGGTAGGCGGTGAATTATTCTTAAGAAAACTGCGTTTGCAGGACTTGATTTGCAAATTCTATTCCGGTTATTTCTGTTATTTTATTTTACTGTAATTTTATATTATTGTAATTATTGAAAGTTAATAAATATGTATTTTCTAGATTACCGAGCATGTATATATTTTAGACGTTAGATCGTCTCCCAACAAACTTAAGAATGAGTCAGTTTTAAAAATATGCTCGGTTTGGATCTTGTTTTCTTCTCCAGAAAATGCATGTTTATGCTTCTAATTTTTCTGTGAGTATATACAGGATTATGGATTCTAAATCTTCGTTAAATATGAAAATATTATCTTGTTCAGGATAATATGTTCAGATCAATCCAGATTGTGATTTGCTTTCCGTCATAATCAAGTCGGTTTCCTGATCTGTGAGAAATTTGGTTGGTTGTGTCGACACCTTTTCCTTTTGTGTCGACACTTTTGACATTTTTAGCTGTTTGTGTCGGTACCTTTCTTGTTTGTGTCGACCCTTTTGTCTTGTGTCGACCCATTTTCTGATAGTGTCGACCCTAACCCTTCTGTTGGTGTTGAGCAGAACTCCCGGTTCTTTTGTGTCCACACCTTTCTCAGTTTGTGTCGACACAATTCTCTAGTTGAACCTTTCGGTTCTTTTGTGTCGACTCATTTCTCAGTTTGTGTCGACCCATGAGTTGCTTGTGTCGACCCTTGGGCTGGTTGTGTCGACCCCTGAGCTGTTTGTGTCGACCATTGGGCTATTTGTGTCAACCCCTGGGCACTTTTTGTTGGTGTCAACCTCTTTTTCCCTTTTGTGTCGACCCGTGATGCTTAACAGAGAACTGATCGGCTAAGGCCATAGGCAGCCGTGCGCGGCTGACCTTTTGGGGTTTGGTAGCACTTGCCATGAGCAATGTTGCATACTCATTTGGGCGCTAACCTTCTGTCGTAGGCAGGTCGATCCCTACTGAGGGCACTGCCCTCAGACTTCCGCCCAGGGGTGCTGCCCCTAGGAACCCCGCTAGGGGGCACGACCCCCTAGAACCCCCACCAGGGGGCGCGCCCCTAGAACTCCGCCACATGATGGACTATGTTTGGGAGAATTAAGTTTAGATTGCTAATATATTCTTAGTGTTGACATTGTAAAGATCTAATATGTGAATTGATCTTATTTCAAAAACATGTCGACTGATTCACAAGGTGTTCCTAAAAAGCAAGTCGCTCATATACCTGGTGTTCCAACTGTTCCTTTGTCTTATGTGGACAAACCAGGAACGTTTGGAGGAGGAGTTGACTTTAAGAGATGGTAACAGAAGATGGTGTTCTACCTCACCACTTTCAATCTGGCCAGATGCCTAACGGAGGAAGCTCCAGTTGCTGATGAGAATGCAGACACTCAAAAACTGATGGCAGTTGA